>RPFO01000864.1:0-139405 GCA_009746045.1 Mesostigma viride | reverse complement strand
TGAAGAGAGATTAGCAAGCAAGCAGCCAGCACATGGAGGCAGCTCAAATGACAACAACCGCTGCTTCGCAGCTTCAGCAGTCGTCGTCGTCGGTCGTCGTCGTCATCGTCATCGCAAGGAATGAAGGCGCTCGCTTCCGACGCCCGGGAGGCGCCTGCGTTGTTGTTCTCTCGCGCCAACATCGTCGCTGGGTGGGAACCATCCTCGCGCAAATCGAGCCTCGGCCAGGGGTGAATATCCGGACGCTTGCAACGCAGTGGGGACGACCACACCGGGGCACCCGCAGATCTTGTGCCTCCAGCTCGTGGGGAGAAAGGCACACAAGAAAACCGCGTCCCTCCTCCCCAACGGCACCCAGTACATGGCTACCATGTCCGTTTTGCCGTGTCGACCAACAAGCGACACGACCATGGGTACCTGCCCGTCCCGGCTTTCGGTGCGACCGTCCGCGGATGTCACACGCTCCGACGCCCAATGACACACGACTTCCCCTAAACGAGGTTGCGGCTGCCGACTCTTGGACCTGCAGCTTATGCCCTTCCCAGCATGCCTTCGCATGCCGACGATGCCCTTCGAGCAATTCAGACTGTTAAGCCTCCCACGGTCCTTAATTTAGGACAAAGTCCTAAATTAAGGACCAATTTACTATAACCGAGGTACCGGGGGGGGGGGTCACTATATGGACCGTTACCCCATGTGGACCGTACCCGCATGATGTACCCGACCCGTGTACCGGCACATGGTACCCGGATTCCGTACCCGGGTACCGGGTATAATGGCGGGAAAGTAGGTACCTCGACCAAAAATATAACCGATTTTGGAGCGAAAAAGTGGGTGCGGGAATGATCTGAGGTGGATATGGCGACCTGACAATCGTGGCCGGCGTTTTCACGTGCGTTTATCATTTCGGGCGCCCAGTTAGCAAAAACGAAAGGTCGTTAGTTATGCTTAAAGGCTGTGAAAATTTTCTGCGCAAGTTTTTATGTGTAGCGCTGTAGCACAGCGGCACAACACAATGGGTCGCAGATCGCCTGCTCGCGGAGGGTCGATTTTGGCACAAACATGTTAGTGTATTAGCAATGGTGGTGCGAATCAAGCAGGAAATTTTTGTGGACGATTTGATTATAGTCTGGAGTTTAATAAACGGAGTATTTGACATGGGAAGCGCCTGGGGCCGTGATATTCTTGCCCGATTCCATTGTTGACCATGTTTTTAGGGACGTTCAGGCTGGGCAGCGAGCGCACCTTATAGGTCTTCACTTTCGGTATTTCTTGGACCTAGAACGCAGCACAAGCGTGGTTTATATCATTTTCGAAACCGGTTGGCCAGCTTTGGTGCGCTCAGCTCTCGGAAAGCTGACCTCGCTGCGGATTTCAGCGACTTTTTTGCAACCATCTGGAATGAGGCGACGTAAGTAGCAGGTACGTGCCGGGGTGCCCTAGATCATGAGTGTAACTGGCAACGCTGTCGTGGTGTTTGAGTCAGTAAGCTATGCCTAAAAAGAGGGGACGCTCTCTGTGCACATAACTGTCACACATAGTTGGTTTACGTCATACAATTTTTTACGTCTCTATCTTCGTCGTCCGCTGCAGCTAAAACACACATGCGTAAGAGCAGTTTTACTCATGTGTTAGTTATAAACCATGGTCCTATGGCCTGCAGTCGTTCAGGTGCTCTCAGACAGTATATACAATATGGTTTACGTGTTACATGCACCCTGAATTCGCTCACAAAGCGTTGCATGTTAGCACAACGTTGTTCTGTAACTTGATTTGGCTGCATTCATGTGTTAGTTGCAATGCAAATGCAATGTTTTTCATCGCTGGGTGGTGGCCAGCATGTCCGTGATGTCAAAGAAGGTTTGGCATATGCTTAGAGAAAGTTTACCGCAAGGGGTGGGCCATGTTCAAGCCGGGCAACCTCAGCAACCATGCAACCGTATATTGCATTACCTGCACCATCTGTGACACCGTTAAGCACGCGTATATATAGAGGCAGCCACAGCAGGGTATGGCCTTGTTATACGCTGCCCCGCCATCCCAAGGCCTCGTAGGGTCCCCTAGCGCTTGTAAGATGCTCAAGGACCGTGTGGATAGCATGGTCATGCGTTGACACTAATTGGTCCTATTGGTCCTAAATTCTCATTTTGACCAAATTCGCGGTTTGAGGCCTGCCATGGGCCAGGGTCCATTCAGGCACTAAATGTAATTATTTGAACCCAGGTTTTTGTCCAAAATTCAAAAAGTGTGTTATCTGTCAGTGGTAAAAATGCCAGGGTCAAAATTTGATGTTTGCACATATTTTTTTAATTCAAACTGGTCCTAAAATAAGGACTTTTCTTGGGAACATGGACATCAGCATCTTGCCACTTCACGACCGGGTGTTCCGCGTCATAGGGCACCTCCTTCAGCGCCTTTAGGCACTCCTTGGTGAGCTTTTTGTTCGCACCCAAGGAGACTGCATGGGGCGGCTGACCTCGCTTGCCCACCACTTGTGTCAAGACGAGGTCTGACGCGGTGATGATCACCGTGTGCGCCGCAGTGGTTGGCGGATGGGGCCATTGCGCAATGTCTGGGTTCCACGGGTGCCACGTGTCACGCAAATGCTTAGCGCGGTATACAAAGAGCTCAATAGAAGGTTGGCCGCCATCCTCCTTCGCAACCACCTCCTTGATGATGCCAAAGAGGACTGGAGTCCACGTGAGCTTCGAGTTGCAGAGAATACCAGCTGAAGGGTGCCAGTATAGAACAGCGGAGCCTTTCTCAACGCCTTGCATGCGCTTCAAGTAAGCGACCTTGGCTGTCATGGCCCTGTCTTCTGCCGCCCATTCCTGCTGTGTGTGGCCATCATGAAGAACTCGGTCTACCAGCGGGGTGACGCGCACCGCCTCTGCGTCGACCAACGCCATGAAGTGCTCTTCTTGCGTCGGTGGTGGTTCAGGCGCTGCATCGTGCTCACGCAGGGCGGAGATGTCCGCGCGAGATGGCCACGGCAAAGGGCGCCACTCCTCAGGCACCTCCTCAGGGGCATGTGGGACTTTTGCGAAAAAGGCCTCGTTTGGCTTGATGGTGTCGGGCGGAAAGTACCACTGCCAGATGCCATGGGGCAACTTCTCGACCCTTGTTTTGATCGACTCCAGCTCCTTCCCCAGAAACTCCATGTTCAATGGTGCGAAGGCTGGGGTGTCCTGCAACATCGGAATGCGGTCTGGATCCACAAGTCGGACGCCAAACAGCGGCCGCCCCTCCGCATCAAACTTGTAAGGCTGTGTCATCGCCTTCCCGCACCGTGGCGCGCCTTCCTGTCGAGTCCCCGCGGGCTGCCACGGCGTCTTTTGGGACTCCGTGGTCCGGTAGGACAACCAGGTCTCTGCGTTGCCCTGTACCTGGAAGAAGACGGCGTGGTGCACCTTCATTGAGCGACCGCGTTTTTCAGGCACCGGCTGTGCCGCTCCGCCGCCCGCCGGCTGCGCCTCCGGCCCGCCGCGCGCCGGCTGCCCCGCCCCGCCGCCCGTCGACTGCCCCGCCCCGCCGCCCGTCGACAGCCCCGCCCCGCCGCCCACGCGCGCCGGCAGCGCCGCTGGCCCCCCGCACGCCGACCGCCCTGCCCCGCCGCCCGTCGACTGCCCCGCCCCGCCGCCCGTCGACAGCCCCGCCCCGCCGCATGCCAGCTGCGCCGGCCCGCCGCCCACGCGCGCCGGCAGCGCCGCTGGCCCCCCGCACGCCGACGGCCCTGCCCCGCCGCCCGTCGACTGCCCCGCCCCGCCGCCCGTTGACAGCCCCGCCCCGCCGCCCACGCGCGCCGGCAGCGCCGCTGGCCCCCCGCACGCCGACCGCCCTGCCCCGCCGCCCGTCGACTGCCCCGCCCCGCCGCCCGTCGACAGCCCCGCCCCGGCGCCCACGCGCGCCGGCAGCGCCGCTGGCCCCCGCGCGCCGACTGCCCCGCCACGCCGCCCGTCGACAGCCCCGCCCCGCCGCCCACGCGCGCCGGCAGCGCCGCTGGCCCCCGCGCGCCGACGGCCCCGCCCCGCCGCCCGTCGACAGCCCCGCCCCGCCGCCCACGCGCGCCGGCAGCACCGCTGGCCCCCCGCACGCCGACTGCCCCGCCCCGCCGCCCGTCGACAGCCCCGCCCCGCCGCCCACGCGCGCCGGCAGCACCGCTGGCCCCCCGCCCGTCGACTGCCCCGCCCCGCCGCCCGTCGACAGCCCCGCCCCGCCGCCCACGCGCGCCGGCAGCGCCGCTGGCCCCCCGCGCGCCGACGGCCCTGCCCCGCCGCCCGTCGACTGCCCCGCCCCGCCGCCCGTCGACAGCCCCGCCCCGCCGCCCACGCGCGCCGGCAGCGCCGCTGGCCCCCCGCACGCCGACCGCCCTGCCCCGCCGCCCGTCGACTGCCCCGCCCCGCCGCCCGTCGACAGCCCCGCCCCGCCGCCCACGCGCGCCGGCAGCGCCGCTGGCCCCCCGCACGCCGACCGCCCCGCCACGCCGCCCGTCGACTGCCCCGCCCCGCCGCCCGTCGACAGCCCCGCCCCGCCGCCCACGCGCGCCGGCAGCGCCGCTGGCCCCCCGCGCGCTGACTGCCCCGCCACGCCGCCCGTCGACAGCCCCGCCCCGCCGCCCACGCGCGCCGGCAGCACCGCTGGCCCCCCGCACGCCGACTGCCCCGCCCCGCCGCCCGTCGACAGCCCCGCCCCGCCGCCCACGCGCGCCGGCAGCACCGCTGGCCCCCCGCACGCCGACGGCCCTGCCCCGCCGCCCGTCGACTGCCCCGCCCCGCCGCCCGTCGACAGCCCCGCCCCGCCGCCCACGCGCGCCGGCAGCACCGCTGGCCCCCCGCACGCCGACGGCCCTGCCCCGCCGCCCGTCGACTGCCCCGCCCCGCCGCCCGTCGACAGCCCCGCCCCGCCGCCCACGCGCGCCGGCAGCGCCGCTGGCCCCCCGCGCGCCGACTGCCCCGCCCCGCCGCCCGCGCGCGCCGGCAGCACCGCTGGCCCGCCGCCCGTCGACGGCCCTGCCCCGCCGCCCGTCGACTGCCCCGCCCCGCCGCGCACCGGCAGCGCCGCCCCGCTGCCCGCTGACTGCCCCGCCCCGCCGCGTGCCGGCTGCGCCGCCGCTGCCGCCCCGCCGCGCACCGATGGCGCCGCCCCTCCGTGCGCCGGCTGCGCCTCGCTGCACGCAGGCTGCACGACATCACCACGCACCCTGGTGACCTTGATAACCTGATCCTCCCTACCGGTCATCCAATCTACTGTGCTGCACCAACCGGCAAACGACTCGCGCTGCAACGGAGTGAGAAAGTTCCTGACATCGTAAGCGACCCCCAATACCTTGACCTCCGTGCCAGCGGGGACGGTCGAGTTGCAGTTCGCAGCTGCACCACTAGGCTGACGGAATGCCTCTTCTATGGCCGCCACCCAGCTCTCCAAAGTTGGGTACTTGTGCACGAAGCTAGGCCCCCCCGCCACAGCGTGTCTCATGTAGGCCACAAGCACGCCGAATTTCTGATCTGGGTCGGCGTGCGTGTGGCCCACGAGCATGCGGTGCATTTCGACGACGTCGAAGAAGCCAACGTGTACGAGCCACCATGCAAACAGTAAGACGGTGTGATTCCGGTTTTCACTCCCACCGTCCAGTTGCAGGCACAAACACCTGGGCATGTGCGGCAGCCCCGCCCTCCTCCATGGCTGGTCCCTCATCAACTGCGCCAGGATGTGCATCAGCATCGTGACGGTGACACTGCCGGAGAGGTTGTCGGTCATGAGGACCCATGCGAGAACGATGAACCACATCGCCTTGTACCCATGGACGGCCGCACAGAAGAGCGAGAACGGCATCATGCCACCTGCATAGCTGCCCCATGAGTCGGGCCCCCCCACCAGCTTCGGCCAGTATGTCTTGGCGTGATCCAGCTTGTCGAGGTTGATCGACAAAATGGCCGTCAACATAGCGGCCACCATCGCGCAGGCAAGCTCGCGCCTCAACCAATAGTTCTGGCGGGTAAACCAGGCCAGAGCGACATGCTGCTTGATTTGGTTGTCGACGTACTGCCGTTGTGCCTCAGTTGAAGCACCGCGGCGCCGCATGCGCAGTTCCACGCAGTCCGCGCAGTGACCGGTGCTCTTGTTGTGCGGGCATACCACCACCTTCGGGCTCCTCTGCCCTGGGAAGTAGTCGCCTTTGCAGTAGGTGCGCCAGATGCGGTAGAATGCGTTGTAGCCTAGCACCTTGGCCCCTTCCCCCGCTTCTGCCACCACGTCTTCAACGTACATGGCGTGCATCTCCTTGATGGACATGACGTCCATGAAGACAACGCCAGCATGAGTCGGGTCATGGTCTGCGATCTGCTGCACCAACTCGTGCATCCACATTGCTGCGTGTTCGCCAACCTCCGAACGCCCCCGAGCATCACGCTCAGGTGGTGCGTGCTCCAGACCAACACCGAAAGTCGCTAGGTCGTTGGGATGCACGGTCAGGAAATACTCTTTCGCCGACACGACCGACGCCACCAGATTGTTCCAAGTCGCCCGGGTAACGCCGGCCATCTTCCGGATGGCAGATGCACAACCGGTGACGGTGTACATGCACCCCGCAATCACCACGTCCACGTGTAAAGGGCCGGTAATGATGTACTTCTTGTAACGGCCACCGTCGGCAGGGGATTCTACCTCGATGTTGCCCACGCCGGCCGACCGGATCACGTCGCAAAGGGAGGCCATGCGCTGCTGGTCCGTTTGGTTGTACAGGTACTCTCGAAAGGCAGTCCACGACCTGGTATCGGTAAGTAAGGTGCCCACCTTCTCGAGGCAATGCTCCCCACAAGTCGGACCGCACTTCCTGGCCTTGGCGATGTCCTTGTCAACGGACTTCAATTTGGAGGCGAGAAGCCGGGCGCCATCTTTCTTCCCACTGCGCTTCGCTCGAGAGGAAGACGTGCCGGGCCCCATTTCCGTGTGAAGCAGGTCGTCGTCAGAGCCGTCAGAATCTACGCCCCAACTAGCTTCAGAACTCGCATCCGAATCCACCAGGTCTGGCACATCCCATTCTTCATCCATGTTAATAGGAAATCTACTGTATTACACCCGGTGGTGCTTGGACAGAAGCAAGAAACCCCGCCCACCGCTCAAATGTGGCGCCCAACAAAGCCCCAAACTGTTTTCTTCAATAAGTCTACTGTTCTACATCCGGTGGTGGATGGACACAAGCAATAAAGGCCCCGCCCACACCTCAGATTTCTTTAGAAAATCTACTGATCTACATTCGATGGCGCCTTCACAGAAGCAGGAAACTCCGCCCACCGGTCAAATGTGACGCCCAACAAAGCCCCAACTGATTTCTTCAAGAAGTATACTGTTTTACAGCCGGTAGTGCTTGGGCAGAAGCACTATAAAAGAGACAACCAGCGCAGGCCAGAAATCGCAGGCCAGAAATCGCAACTATGTAAAGCCCGCCCACACATCGGATTTCTTTACGAAAAACCTGTTTTACATTCGATGGGGTCTTGACAGATTCAAACAAATTATCGTTTCTACCTGCGTGCGACTGCTGCGGCTGAGTGCTGCAACTTGTCTTCACGTCTTCACGTCTTCACGTCTTCACGTCTTCACCGCGTCTTCACCTGTCTTCACCACGTCTTCACGGCTTCACGGCTTCACGTCTTCACGGCTTCACCTGAACACCTGAACTTCACCTGAACTTGCCGTATCGTGTCTTCACGTCTTCACGTCTTCACGTCTTCACGTCTTCACGTCTTCACCGCGTCTTCACCTGTCTTCACCACGTCTTCACGGCTTCACGGCTTCACGTCTTCACGGCTTCACCTGAACACCTGAACTTCACCTGAACTTGCCGTATCGTGTCTTCACGTCTTCACGTCTTCACGTCTTCACGTCTTCACGTCTTCACCGCGTCTTCACCTGTCTTCACCACGTCTTCACGGCTTCACGGCTTCACGTCTTCACGGCTTCACCTGAACACCTGAACTTCACCTGAACTTGCCGTATCGTGTCTTCACGTCTTCACGTCTTCACGTCTTCACGTCTTCACGTCTTCACCGCGTCTTCACCTGTCTTCACCACGTCTTCACGGCTTCACGGCTTCACGTCTTCACGGCTTCACCTGAACACCTGAACTTCACCTGAACTTGCCGTATCGTGTCTTCACGTCTTCACGTCTTCACGTCTTCACGTCTTCACGTCTTCACCGCGTCTTCACCTGTCTTCACCACGTCTTCACGGCTTCACGGCTTCACGTCTTCACGGCTTCACCTGAACACCTGAACTTCACCTGAACTTGCCGTATCGTGTCTTCACGTCTTCACGTCTTCACGTCTTCACGTCTTCACGTCTTCACCGCGTCTTCACCTGTCTTCACCACGGCTTCACGGCTTCACGTCTTCACGTCTTCACGGCTTCACCTGAACACCTGAACTTCACCTGAACTTGCCGTATCGTGTCTTCACGTCTTCACGTCTTCACGTCTTCACGTCTTCACGTCTTCACCACGTCTTCACCTGTCTTCACCACGTCTTCACGGCTTCACGGCTTCACGTCTTCACGGCTTCACCTGAACACCTGAACTTTGCGTATCGTATCTTTGATACATTGCATCATTTGCATGCCTTGGAGCTGCACGTCTTCAAGCAGTGTCACCCAGTTCCCGCTTGATTCAAATGCACTTCGCGCTTGAATTCGTGACTTCGCTCAAGGTGGAAGGTGATGGGCACTAGCCACGGGAACTATGCCCGATGCTGATAGCCGAATCGATGACATGGACGAATTGAGTGATTTGTGTTATGCCGGGGACGATTGTAGAAAATGGGTGCTAGGAAAGAAACCTGGTGCCATGAAAGTAGATTTTTTGGCCGGTGCAAACCACCAATGCGCCGGCCGATGTGGCAAGGTCCTGCACGGCATCTGTACGCATATTTTCAGGCACGCAGACGACGGTGACGGCACGGAATGGCAATGCTCTGACTGCGGCGGCCCTCCACGATGCCAGCCGTGCGCCACGCTCGAGCAGCCAGGGCACACTAGCAACATTAAGCCCACGGAGCCTTCCACTATCAGCCCAGAGTGCCCGGATAATTCGTTTCGCACGCCCGTCACCGAGGATGACCTGAATTTCGATGATGATGTCGGTTGTGATGATGAAGCTGCAATGGCAGAGGATGACTTCCATCATGATGGGGCTGCAAATGCGACAAACGAGAAAGATTCCGCGATGTCTCCTCAGCGTCCTGCCGACGAGCATGGTCATTCAAACCCGGGTTCGGGGCTGGACGCCACTAAGGAGGCTCTGTTCTCTTCCCCTCTACCTGAGGCCGGCGTTCCTGAAAAGCGGGACGATGGCACGCCGGTCCCTACTGCAAGGTCTTTTAGCCGCAGTGGACCGATGGCACTGTCTGTCGTGGAAATTTCTGGCTGGGATACCCTCGGGCTGGTGGTGGGGGGCCTCATCATCGACAAACAGCTGCAAGCGGTGCTGGTCGCCCAAACGACCTACACAACAAAGAAAACATTAAAATCGGCATACACAAATGCGGCACGGGGGAGATCCTCTACCATCAAGATGACAGATGTGGTGTGCATGGTCGTCGATCGTGACCCTGCCACTGGGCACATCCCCGGATTCAAGGTAGTTGACACATTTCCGGAGAGTGCGCGAAACGAGCGTATTGAGCGCACTCTCGCCTGGGCCCAGTCGCACCAAGGTGAGCTGGTGTCCCAGATGACATGGGACTTCCTCGCTGAGGTCCCATGCATCTTGACAACAGGATTTCCTAGGGACCCCGCCCTTGCCTTGTATTCAGGTCCTGCTGCAGTGGCGTGGTCTCCGGCGCCTAGCCGGGGGATGCGAGTGCGTGCCCCCCCGCCCACAGTGAAGCCCCCAGAGGCAGCCACGCCTTTGGTGGACGTCACCAACGCACAACAGCGACCCAAGCGGAACAGCAAAGCCAAGTCCTCCCAGCCGGCAGAGAAACGCCGGCAGCCAGAGCGCACCCAGCCAGAGCGTACCCAGCCGCTGCCGCCGCCGACCCCCGTACTGGTGGGCGTGGAACAGACGATGAGAGAGATGCAACGAGCTATGGAGAACCAAAGCAAGAAGGTTGAAGAGCTTGGTTTGCAGCTGCGTCAAGAGGTGCAGAAACAAGTGGTCCAGCTGGAGCAGCAACTGCAGCAGCAGCAGCAGCAACTGCAGCAGCAACAGCAGCAGCAGCAGCAGCAGCAGCAGCAGCAGCAGCAGCAGCAGCAGCAGCAGCAGCAGCAGCAGCAGCAGCAGCAGCAGCAGCAGCAGCAGCAGCAGCAGCAGCAGCAGCAGCAGCAGCAGCAGTTCCCGCAGCAGCAGCAGCAGTTCCCGCAGCAGCAGCAGCAGTTCCCGCAGCAGCAGCAGCAGTTCCCGCAGCAGCAGCAGCAGTTCCCGCAGCAGCAGCAGCAGTTCCCGCAGCAGCAGCAGCAGTTCCCGCAGCAGCAGCAGTTCCCGCAGCAGCAGCAGCAGTTCCCGCAGCAGCAGCAGCAGTTCCCGCAGCAGCAGCAGCAGTTCCCGCAGCAGCAGCAGCAGTTCCCGCAGCAGCAGCAGCAGTTCCCGCAGCAGCAGCAGCAGTTCCCGCAGCAGCAGCAGCAGTTCCCGCAGCAGCAGCAGCAGTTCCCGCAGCAGCAGCAGCAGTTCCCGCAGCAGCAGCAGCAGTTCCCGCAGCAGCAGCAGCAGTTCCCGCAGCAGCAGCAGCAGCAGTTCCCGCAGCAGCAGCAGCAGTTCCCGCAGGCATCGTCGGCAGTGCTTCATCTACAGCTGGCGTCACCGGCAACACAGCAGTTCCCGCAGGCATCGTCGGGAGCACTTCAGTTACAGCTGGCGTCACCAGCAGCGCTTCAGTTCCCGCAGGCAGCGTCGGCAATGTGGCAGATTCCACAGGCATGGTCGGCACTGCAGCAGTTTTCGCAGGGACCGTCGGCAGCAGAGCAGTTCCCGCAGGGATCATCGGTGGTGCAGCAGTTCTTTGTGAGTCATTCGTGTAGTGTTGAGTGGGTGGGGTGGGTGGGTGGGGTGGGTGGGTGGGGTGGGTGGGTGGGGTGGGGGGGGGGGGGGGTGGGGTGGGGGGTGGGGGGGTGGGGGGGTGGGGGGGATGGGGGGGTTGACTGTGTGACTGCGTGGCTGCTTGGCTGGAAAGGAGGGTGCGTGGCTGCGTGGCTGCGCTGCTGCGTGGCTGCGTGGCTGCGTGGCTGCGTGGCTGGCTGGCTGGGGGGGGTGCCGGGTGCGTGGATGCGTGGATGTGTGGCTGGGTGGGTGCGTCACTGCGTGGCTGGCTGGCTTTGTGGCTGCGTGGGCGGCTGGATGGCCGGGTCAGCGTGGCTGCGTGTTCAATGGGATGCTAATATGTTGTTGCCTTTGGATGCCACAATTCATGGATTCTTTTGTTCACATGCAGGTGCTGCCGTCTTCCCCATCGACGTCGTCAAGACCGATGTCGCCAAGAAGGATGATGCAATCACTCTCGGCCATGTTTAACTCATGTGGGCCTTCATGGCCACACGGGAAATATGATTGAATCAGTTCTTTGACACTGAGTTGGCACTAGACGCAACACCTTTGATGCACATGAGTGCAGGGCGCATGTGTGGAAACCATGCAACCATGGCGATCCCTCAAAAAGTTTGGTTATGTAATAAGTGAGACAATTATTCCGGACGTATGATGGCCCAACGTCCTGTAAGGTTGAGTTGTCTTATTCAATTGGCATATGTTGTCTTATTGATGTTGTCTCATTGCCTTAATGGGTCAATTGTCTTAGTTTATATCATGTATATCTTGGGAAACTCATTGCTTCAATAAAATGCATGTTAGGCGCAATCAACCCCCTCAAACACATCTGAAAACTGCACAGTGCATCAAATGTATCCTAAACAAAAAAATGTATCCTAATCCGGTAAAACCACTCCCTCAACTAGTCCAACCCGGAGCGCAAGCATCCCCAGGTACGAACCAGCCCAAGGCAGGCCAGCCAACGTCACAGAACCTTAACCCGAAGCGCAAGCATCCTCAGGTACAAGGCTGCCACGCAGGCCAGCCCTTCCGTTTCGACAAGCAGATCTTCCCCTTCATATTCGATCTGAATATTGCACTAGCGCAGCCCAACCTCCTGCGCAGATTCCCAACCATCCGGACCCAGATCCAAAGTGAGAATCAGTCCGGACACTTGGCAGCCGCTGTGACTTCCGTGAAACCGGAAGCTCAGGGGCTGCCGCCCGTCTGTTAATTTAATTAAGCCCTGCGCCCGAGCGGGCACAAGGCCGGGGAGGCGTCGGCATTCCTTGCATCACCATAGCCTCGGCCAACGCGTGCCCAGCGTCATGCAAGAAAAAAGACCTTCCCCTTCCTCGCAAGGTCCCTAAAAAGACGACACAACACGCTACATGGCAACGCCCCTAAAAAAATCCCAGCCTTACTGACACAACTAATGTCAGACCGGCAACTACGAAATGTCAGCAAAATGATTCGAGTCAGAACTTTTAACTACACTAGTCGCCAATCAAAGGCAGTTTCAGGCCAGCATACAAAATTAAAAGGCCTTATAAATACGACCTTTTTAACCGCCTGAACAACAACGAAAACTGCCCGTAACTAATCACCCAGTTACAAAATCCAAACTGATTATCATCCGCTAAAAACGGCCCTAGTCGCCGGCCATGCCAGCGAAACTGGAACCCCAAGAGCGTGCCACGTAATCTTTGCCGCCGTCAGGAACACTTCGATTGCGGCGTTCGTTCTCGCCCATTATAAGAAACTATTTTCAGAGAAATCCGATTATATACCATGACCTGTTGTCTCATACAATAGAAATGGGTTGGAGGATGCAGGCGTGGCTTCAATATTTTGAGCCACATTAAATTAAATTAAACTAAATTATAACATGCCTCCGTGGGGAGATCATGTAGCACATACTCCTTGATGGGGGGTGGAGGAGCTCATGATCGAAAATCTGCACACACAAGTACGGTTCATCAAACAAACAAAATGATGTGGCAAGTGTACCTGATTTTCTTCTTCGTCCTCCGTTTCATCGTCCATGGCATTGTGCTCGCATTCCCCGGCCCCACCCGCACAGCGCTGGCATGACGCATCATGTGATGGATACGATCGGCCGCAAATAACGTAATTGAGAAGCACACACCGCATACAGACTGTTTAAGAGGAACATTCATGAGCCCACGACATGACAATGTTCATCATTATATGAATCAAATAAAAGGGCGGCTGCGGGTCCTTGCACCTGTTTCCCTAAGTTTATATACGTCACGTCCATGGGAGGTGCTACATACTTGGCCAGTGCCAACACAATTCTCATGCCCATACATCCATGGGTGCCAAAAACTGGCCAACGCCGCCCCTATTCTCACTCATGCCCACATGACTGAGCCACGGTGGGTTACGAAAACTGGCCACCCCAACGCAATTCACATGACCACCCATCCATGGGTGCCAAACAATGTAACGAGCATGGGAAGAACATAGCCAAAGCATTCCCACGACACGGTGCTGATTACCCTTCTGATAAAAGGTGGCTGTGTTAGCTACGGCTAATTGTAAGAAAGCAATGATTTGAAAAAGACAGCCATGATGATAAGCCCATGATACCTGATCGCCTGCTTCTTCAGCCTCCGCGGCATCGTGCTCATGTGGCCCCGCTGAGCGAGCCGGGCATGCCGCATGTTGTGATGCACATTGATTGCCCTGAAAACAATGTAACGAACAAAGGAAGAATAAAGAAAATTGCCACTGCTGGGTTCAGTAGACTTCTTCAGAAAGGCTACCACGTGCCCTCTTTAGTGCTCCCTCTTTATTGCTGAGCATTGGTGAGGGAGTCCCTCACCAGTTTGCCACACGGTGGCCTGCATATGCTCGTCACTACATTGTAGCATGATGTCGTGAAGAGCACAGTGGGAATATCACCACACATATAAAGCGCATGTAGAAGTAGTAGTACACTTGAATGTTGCATAGGAACAAGTTGCACATTGGATCCGTACCCAAGAACAACTTGCACTACCCAAGCACAACTTAGCTATGAAAGCATACCTGAGGCAGCGGCGCCTCATCCAGCACAGTAGCCAAGTCTTCACCGACTTCGCAATTGCCACAGCCCCTTGTGGCAAATACGTGCTCCGCGATCGCGGCATCGTCGAAAACATCTTCGACCGTGCCGTCAAGTTCTCCGTCTTCAGAAGAACCAACATTATCATTGTTGTTGTTGTTGTTGTTGTTGTTGTTGTTGTTGTTGTTGTTGTTGTTGTTGTTGTTGTTGTTGTTGTTGTTGTTGTTGTTGTTGTTGTTGTTGTTGTTGTTGTTGTTGTTGTTGTTGTTGTTGTTGTTGTTGTTGTTGTTGTTGTTGTTGTTGTTGTTGTTGTTGTTGTTGTTGTTGTTGTTGTTGTTGTTGTTGTTGTTGTTGTTGTTGTTGTTGTTGTTGTTGTTGTTGTTGTTGTTGTTGTTGTTGTTGTTGTTGTTGTTGTTGTTGTTGTTGTTGTTGTTGTTGTTGTTGTTGTTGTTGTTGTTGTTGTTGTTGTTGTTGTTGTTGTTGTTGTTGTTGTTGTTGTTGTTGTTGTTGTTGTTGTTGTTGTTGTTGTTGTTGTTGTTGTTGTTGTTGTTGTTGTTGTTGTTGTTGTTGTTGTTGTTGTTGTTGTTGTTGTTGTTGTTGTTGTTGTTGTTGTTGTTGTTGTTGTTGTTGTTGTTGTTGTTGTTGTTGTTGTTGTTGTTGTTGTTGTTGTTGTTGTTGTTGTTGTTGTTGTTGTTGTTGTTGTTGTTGTTGTTGTTGTTGTTGTTGTTGTTGTTGTTGTTGTTGTTGTTGTTGTTGTTGTTGTTGTTGTTGTTGTTGTTGTTGTTGTTGTTGTTGTTGTTGTTGTTGTTGTTGTTGTTGTTGTTGTTGTTGTTGTTGTTGTTGTTGTTGTTGTTGTTGTTGTTGTTGTTGTTGTTGTTGTTGTTGTTGTTGTTGTTGTTGTTGTTGTTGTTGTTGTTGTTGTTGTTGTTGTTGTTGTTGTTGTTGTTGTTGTTGTTGTTGTTGTTGTTGTTGTTGTTGTTGTTGTTGTTGTTGTTGTTGTTGTTGTTGTTGTTGTTGTTGTTGTTGTTGTTGTTGTTGTTGTTGTTGTTGTTGTTGTTGTTGTTGTTGTTGTTGTTGTTGTTGTTGTTGTTGTTGTTGTTGTTGTTGTTGTTGTTGTTGTTGTTGTTGTTGTTGTTGTTGTTGTTGTTGTTGTTGTTGTTGTTGTTGTTGTTGTTGTTGTTGTTGTTGTTGTTGTTGTTGTTGTTGTTGTTGTTGTTGTTGTTGTTGTTGTTGTTGTTGTTGTTGTTGTTGTTGTTGTTGTTGTTGTTGTTGTTGTTGTTGTTGTTGTTGTTGTTGTTGTTGTTGTTGTTGTTGTTGTTGTTGTTGTTGTTGTTGTTGTTGTTGTTGTTGTTGTTGTTGTTGTTGTTGTTGTTGTTGTTGTTGTTGTTGTTGTTGTTGTTGTTGTTGTTGTTGTTGTTGTTGTTGTTGTTGTTGTTGTTGTTGTTGTTGTTGTTGTTGTTGTTGTTGTTGTTGTTGTTGTTGTTGTTGTTGTTGTTGTTGTTGTTGTTGTTGTTGTTGTTGTTGTTGTTGTTGTTGTTGTTGTTGTTGTTGTTGTTGTTGTTGTTGTTGTTGTTGTTGTTGTTGTTGTTGTTGTTGTTGTTGTTGTTGTTGTTGTTGTTGTTGTTGTTGTTGTTGTTGTTGTTGTTGTTGTTGTTGTTGTTGTTGTTGTTGTTGTTGTTGTTGTTGTTGTTGTTGTTGTTGTTGTTGTTGTTGTTGTTGTTGTTGTTGTTGTTGTTGTTGTTGTTGTTGTTGTTGTTGTTGTTGTTGTTGTTGTTGTTGTTGTTGTTGTTGTTGTTGTTGTTGTTGTTGTTGTTGTTGTTGTTGTTGTTGTTGTTGTTGTTGTTGTTGTTGTTGTTGTTGTTGTTGTTGTTGTTGTTGTTGTTGTTGTTGTTGTTGTTGTCATCAATACTGCAACTCTTTCTTGCATGATTGTTCATGTCAACGATGTCACCAGCAGGCTCGCCAGCAGTGCCTTGCACTTTACCCTCACTGAGACTGCATTGGTGAACGTTGTTGATGAACCAGCAACTGACGGCGATGATACGCATGAAGAAGGAATGGAGTAACCCAGTGTTTCCAAGATCACAGTGGTTGTCGTCCTTGGGTTTGTGCGTCACTCCATGGCCACTACATGAACTCATTTTCCTAGTCACCAAAGGCTGGTTTGATACGGTTCTTCTTGGTGTGGCAATAAAAGAGGCACCACGCCGTAACCACCATTTGCCGAGGTTGGATTTCAGCATCGCACGCCAATAAGAACGAGCGTACGGCATGTTCATGAACCTGCCCTCAAAGCAGCACATCAATTTTGCCTGCACCAACACACATAACAACAACACAACAAAATGAAGCACATCTTACTTACATTCCTCTACAATATCAAGTAATATTAGTGGGGTGGGGTGGGGGGGAAGGAATTTATACAAATTACTATAAGCAACAAGACATGTATGTGGAGACACGCTATCGATTGGGGGTGGGGGGAATAATACAAGCCCTCGTGCATGCGATCCAATAACACTAACAAAGCATATACACGCTTTCACATTGCAAAATGTCCAGCTTGGCGACGTCCATGCATGGTATGCACATGGACATGCTGAGAGGTTCTTCCACACGTTAGATAAGTGTATACCCATGCACGTGCCCCCGTGCATGTGCACATGCACACACGCATGCATACCAATGACAACACCATATGCATTCACTACTGTACCACAGACATGAGGCTCACTATAATTGTTCAAAAGCATATACCAACTGCGATCGGCCACTGAACCACAGACATACGTTGTATCCTAAGATGTGAAAATCATAACAGTTCATCACAACTCATTAACCTATAACTCCTCCATGCCAACAACCGCCCCACTAGCCTGTTCACAACATATGTTGCTGTGATTTCTTGCTTGATAATAGCCGTGTTAGCCCAGGCACACTTACCTCGTTGCCAAGGCCAGGATGCTGCTTAGCTCGCTCGCCACCCTCCCAACCCTCCTGCCCCCTGCCCAACGAGTACACGGTGACGGGCCTGCTCATATCATCAAGCAAACTGCTCGAGATTGTTGCCGTGGAGTAGACCGGGCTGCTGCCCAGGAATGCCGCCGTGAAGTTGCGGGCGCACAGGGCCAAGGATCCCTTGGGCCCCGCCCAGGCGCCATACAGCAGGGCGGTGTCCGTAATCAACTGCCATGAAGAGCGCATGGAGTGGGCGAACACATTGCGTGTGGTGTTGCGCTGCGCGTGCAAGGGGGACGGTGACCCTGACGCTTCACTTAGCTCGCCACGCAAATTGGTGGTGCCAACAAGCTTTTGATATTTGTGATCATGGGAGGGGCAGACGGACAAACAAAGCAATGAAACACGGATTCCACAATATATAATCAATCTAGAGTGCAGAGTAATCTAGAGTGTGACGAGAAGGACGGGCAAAAACCCGTACAGCAAGCACGTAATTCCCTATCTTCTCACTTACTTAAGTCTTTAACATGCTGCCCTGCTAAACCCTGTACCCTAGTAAACCCCGCACACTAGACAAAACCAGGCACGTGCACTGCAATATTGGGCAGGTTACAGCTGGCAACACGTCTTGGCTTGCCTGATACGCCGCCACGATGCGGCCGTCGACGAAAACCTCCAAGGTAGCCACGTTGCAACGAATCAAATGCGGTTCTGTTTCAAACGCGCAGTCGGTCTGAACATTGGGCATTATAACGAGCGTCTCCGGCTTGGCGGTGCAGTCATCCTGCGTACACAAAGAAACACAAAGCACATGTACATGGCCCGCAAGTAGTATATTATTTTATATTATATGTATATAACTTTAACAAATTAATATAAATAAATTATATTAAGAAATGTTAATTTTAAAGCGTATATCCTTAGCATGCATCCGTACTGTAGCGTGTTATCTTAGCGTGCATCCTTGACATGCCCGCATTGTAATAGTATCCTTACCGCCTATCCTTAGCGTTCATCCTTAGCGTACATGTATCCTTAGCATGTATCCTTAGCGTGTATCCTTAGGTGTGCCATTAGCGTGTATAGATCCTCAGCGTGCATCCTTTGCGTGCATCCTTTGCGTGTATCCTTAGCATGCATCCTTGCCGTGTTTCCTTATCAAGTATCCTTACTGTAGCGTGTATCCTTAGCGTGTATCCTTGTAAGCGTGTATCCTAGTTAGCGTGTATCGGCCTTAGGGTCACTGGCCAGGTTAGGAGGTAATGAACTTAACAATGGCATATTTTAATGAGCAATATGCTTGACATTTACCTTAGAGTCCGGCAAGTAGTTTGCGTGCCAGCTCGTGCTCGTAGCATCAACAGATCGCAGAGTATCATCTTCGTGATCACCCTGCTGTGTTGAATTTACTAGTGTGCTCCATGCAGAGGCAGAAGAAGCACGCTCAGCCTCCGCAGGTCCACCGGCAGATCCTGTGCGTGCAGCAGAAAAAAATTCATGTTTGGCACATGTCTAGTATGTATGTTAGGATTTGCTGATGGTAGTATTGCTCCATGAGCACGTCTTGAGGTTGTGAAACAGTTGAGCATGCAGGGTGATCTCGCATTCAGCTGTCTTTTTTTCCTCAAGAGGCGGCAGGGCTCCAATATTGGGGCCGTACACAATCTTGCAGCGAGGCCATTATATACATGATGTCATCTGGTACCCAGCCAGCTCAGATAAATGCAAGTAGGTTACCTAGTAATTCCCTCGTTATCTTCAGCGCTCCGGCATGGTTATCTTTCAAACCTTATCATACAATGTTACTAATTAATATTGAATAGAGACGACATTCTTTTATCACGATCATGATGAGATCACGTATTGCCGGCAAATTGTACTGCAGGCGCCCTTCGCATGGCGGGTGCACATATGCATTGTGCGCACAATGCATGCTTAGTTTAATTCTGAGATATACAATCCGATATGATATGTAAACATTGACGTGGGGTACGTGAAAGACCTACTCTAGAGAGTAAAAGTGGTACGCAGGTGTGGGCCGGCCAGCCGCGCGGCCATGATACCGAGGTAACTTCAGAAGGAAATATCGGGGGAATACCGTAACAAGATACCCTATAACTTTTGGCGGCCATTTCGCCGTCAAAACAAAGCTGGGTAAGGCAGGCGAAAAAGATTACCAGCTCGTACACGCATAGGGGAAAGGATGTATCAAATTAAACGAGGTAATTATAAAGGAAGGGTGCCCATAATTAGGTATGTAATCCATACTTCCATTCTAACACTCTTCATTCAGAAGCGTCAAGAAACAATCAACGTTTACAGGTAATGAACACGAAGGGCTGACTACATGATCAAGCACAACGCGGATTCGCGTCATTACTGTAGAACAGAGACTACCGGCACGGACAATCCACAGCAGCATCATGCATAAGAAGAACCCGCGGCCGAATAATGAGGGGCCGGGTCCCTTGGATCATTCGGAACCTCGCTTGTGTACAAAAATTAGCTTACGTAAGATCTTGATTGAAGTCCCACGATCAGAACCGCCTTGCGCACTCGTGTCAGTGCTAGCCCGCACGCCGAAAGATGTAGACACGATGAGCAATAATGTCGAGATAAAAGCCACATGGTGCTTGAATGCATCATGCGCCATTGGAAACGGCCGGGACGCTCCTGCTTAAGAACTACGCCGGAGCCTCCTAGGCTGTATGTGGTAATATGTTAAGTTCGGTTAGCCTGGAAATGCTCAAAACTCCAAAGCAGTCTGTGAAGTGTAAGTGAAATACCAGCAACCGACGCCATTGTCCGGTTCTTGCTGGCTGCCAGTTTATTGCTGCCGGCCTCATGTGCGGCGGTAATTTTACGTTGTATGGATGTTACGCTGCACCAGTCTGTGCTTTTTTACGTAGTACCAGTGTAGTGTAGAAATCCAAAAGCGCAAACGCCCAAAGCCAACTTCCAAGACGCCCAAAGCCCAATTCCAAGACGCCCAAAGCCCAAAGGCGGGCGAGTCTGGCGCGGCGCCGGCCATTGGGCCCCGGAATAAGAAATACCGAATGAGCATCTGCCTTCTCAGCCTGCTCGTAGGCGGCCCTCAGAGCTGCTTGCAGCCCAGGTTTGGCGAGCGGATCTCTGTTGCGGCGGAGCATCTGCCTGGCGGCGACCACTGTCGGTGCGTGACGGTGGACAGCAAGCTGCCGACGCGGAGGCAAGGTGGGGAGGGTGCGGGCAGCCAGGCGATACTTGGCGGCGACACCACGGAGGATCACTGAAATATCCCCCGGCGGCGGAATGGCGTGTAACTGCTGTCGGCTGCCCCCGGCGTCGAATACGGCCAGGAAATCATCCCTGTGCGACATAGCGGCCTGCTCTGCTGCTGACATCTTGTCGGCATCCTTCAGCACAATCCGGAGCACTTTCAGATCTGGCTGAGGTGCCAGCTGTCGCGACGGTTTCACCCCAGGAAACCGCAATCTGATGCGAGCGAGCACGAGACGATGATCAGATTCCACCGTGCTGACAGAATCTTGCAGGACGCGAGCATCGACAACTGAGGGGCGCTGAGCCCGACGTACGCAGACATAATCAAGGCAAACCACCCGATCCGACGGCCCAAAAAAGGTGGCCAGCTGCTCAGCGGGGCGTGCGAAAGAAGCATTGCATGCAACCAGCGCAGATTCTGCCAGCAGATTCGCAAATAAAGGCGTGTTACCGTTGGCTGTCGTGTTGGTTGGGGAATACTGAGCGCCCCCAGTGCCAACTGGCAGCGTGGCGTTGGCGTCGAGCAGCATAACCAGGAAGTGCCGAGCTGGGATGTTGGCCTCCTCCTCCTTGAGGGCGTCGAAGAAGGCCTCACGTTCCGCCTGAGCTCGACCCGCATGTGGTGCATATCCCACGATAACGGTTAGCGTGTGGTGTGAATGGCCCTCAGTGGCCGAAAAAGTGGCCACTAGCACACGCGGGGACCGCAGCACGATGGACTGGAGCTGCTCTGATGCTGCCGGCGAGCACAAGAGGCCCACACCACCTTGGCCCGGCGCGTCGCCGCCACCATAGTGGAACCGCCAGCCTGCACGCAGGTCGTCGACCAGCAGACCGTTGACCGCGTGCTGAGGGTCAACGGTGCGTCGGTGCTCCTGGACTCCAAGAACAGCGATCTTGTTGTCGGCGCACAGGGCGATCAGCTCGTCGACGCGTTGGCGTGCTGGGGTGCCGCCGCTCGTAGAAGGATCTGCGGGGAGGGTGCGCACGTTAAAACTAGCAATACCAAGAATGGGCCGTTGCCCTATTAGCGGGGGGGTGGGGGTGGGGGTGGGGGTGGAGAAGGCTAGTGCTGGAGGTGGGGGTGGGGGTGGGGGGGGGGGGAGGGGGAGGGTGGCGATTGGGGTTAATGCTTGTCAACGCATGGAGGCTTTCTTTCAGGACGGATATGCGTCGTCTCCGTCCTGGCTGGGGTCGCCGGCGTGTCGACTGGGCCTCATCCCGCTCAAGGCGGGCTAGGAGGCGTGTAAGGCTGGTAAATTGGCGGGAAGGTTGACCGTGGCGTGCCTGGCGACCTTGCATCCTGATCATGCTCGCACGGTGCGACATGAGGATGGAAAGGGGCTTGTTTATAAAGGCTGTGCCCAAAGCCTATTGTACCGCGAGGCCGCGAGGGTGTGCCCTTACCGGGCGCCATCCATACCCGGGACGTGCGTAGACGATGATGACGCAGCTGGGGCGGGCCTGGGACGGCCCGACTTGTGCCGCTTGTTCGGAGCCTGCGCCTCCGTGCGCTGGCCGTTGATGAATAGCACGGGGGTGTCGTGGACGAGGCGGACGTAGACCTTCTGGCCATCCCGCTTGGCCTTGGTCGCCACGTCGCTGCCCAGCAGACCATTCTTGATGACTAGCTGGGCCGGTGAGAGGAGGTCGTCGAGGCTCGGCGCGTTCTTCCCGCCTAGGAGCTTGCGGGCCTGGAGTACCTTCACCTTGCTGGCCACATTCGCGAAGGTCACCCGGATGGGGCCAGGCTGGCCCGCCATCCAGGCTGCCGACTCAATGCGGATGCGTTCGTTGCCCAGTTGCAGCCTGCCCACGATGAGGCTGTGGTACAGGCGTTGCGCTAGCATCAGGTCCGTTTCAGGCTGCTGTGCGACCTGGAAATACCGGACCACTATACTGCGTGAGCGCAGGTCCTCCTCGACCGCAGTCTTGTGGGCTGCAGCCCCCCTGCGTGCTGCATCCTCCATTAGGTTGGCAATGTCCGTCTGTTTGACCATGTTAGCGTAGCTGGTGGCCGGTGCGGGGGCGGCTGGTTGGGGCGGGCTGGTCAGGGCGGCCTTGACCTCGGCAATGCTGGAGCGGAGCTCGGCAGTGTCTTGACGGATAGCGGTGGACAAGGTGCCGAGTTGGGCAGCCATGTCTGCGACTTTCTTATTGAGCTTGTGCAGGTCTGCTGCTTCCGGGGAAGCATCGGGGGTGTTGGCGGTGCCGTGATCGGCGTCCTTGAAAGCGGTAAAGAGTGCCCGGAGGCAAGGGGCCTGCGCGTGGCTCAAGAAAACAGAAAGTCGAAGCTGTGGCTCGTTCAAGTCGTCGATGTCGTCCACTGGAATGGTCCCGCCAGACGCGTAAGGAAAATGTATTTCCTTGCCGGTGTCGTGCAGGTGGCGCAGGATAGCCTGCGCCTGCTCGGCGGTAAGCGAAAAGAACTGCTGCTCGTCGACAACCTTGTCAGGCATGAAGGATGCTGGGTCGAACTCAGCGTCGTTAGCGTCGTCGTCGTCGTCGTCGATGGCGTCGTCAATGGGGGTGTCTTTGGAAGACGATGGCGGGGGATCTGGCTCTCCATCTCGTCGGCTGGGGCGTAGCAAACCCGCTTGGAGGAGGCGGTAATGGCGGCCGCGTTTGCCTGGGGCTGCGTCGCAATGGTTTCCGCATCTGCAATTAGTTGCGTAATCGTGTTGGGCGCTGAAGCCTCCCTCTCGGAGAGAGAAGGGGAGGCGGTTGACGGAGTTTCTGCCATAGCCGGTTCCGGAAAATTACGAACCCTGCCTGTGCTTCGTTTTATGATATTGCGCTAAATCTTGGGCGATGGCGGCTGAAAATTATATCATCGTGTTCGTCATTAAAGGACGCATCTACTGCAATTTACCCGACCAAATTTCATGCCCGGATGTAAAAGTTATGTTATGTGGTATGTGTGAGATATGAGGGTCCCGGCCAGCGGAGTCCGGGTAGGGCATGAACGAGCCAGGTACGACAGCATATTTGCGTGTTGTTTGCAGCGGAATACGTATCCCATGCATTATAAATGACGATTTTATGCATGCATATTTCAGCATGCGACCATGCCTGTTGTAAAGAGTGGTATTAGCCCTGAAAGTGCCCAGTTGATGGCATTTCTTTGGATTTTATCACTCCGTCAGTGCAGGTAGGCAACGTGTTTGTATTCCAGCACTTTTGGCAGTCTTTGATGGCTTGTTATAATGCGTTACTGTGTTGCGTGTCATAGATAGCTGTTTACACGTGCGTAATCCACACCGGCACACGTATGAGCACTCGTTGAATTGAATTGAATTAAATTGTAACATAACTCCGTTGGGAGTATATGTAGCACATAGCCCTTGAGAGGGGGGCATATGGCCTATCATACATCCTAAGCTACTTCCTGCAAGGGTGGGGATGTAAAGGACCCTTGCTCTAGGTGCACCAGGGCACTTGCATCCCCGTGATCTTCAAGCTATGCCCAGCGAAGGGGGAGCCTGTCATGGGGGGAAAGATCAGCATAGCTATACAAAAGCTAGGGCATGGCGTCTCAGCAGAGAGTGACTCCCTGCATGGGCACAACATAACTAAATAAAGCTAGGCATCATATGGAGGGTGGCTCAGCATAGGCACACATGTACATGACTAAAAAGGCTAGGCCTAAGCTGGTGTAGTGCCTGTAGTAGGCGGGCATGTACAAGGCCACTGTCTAACTATTCTTCACTACTGCTGGCCGATTCCCCTAGGCTGGGGCTGGAGTTGCTGGGGCCGCGGTGGTCGAGGGGGTCGCTTGCCAGGGCTTGTGGCCGACGTAGATGGCCGCCCCCTTCCAGTACACCGGCTGGCCCGCCTTGGTCTGCCGGAGCTGGAAGTAGGTCGGCCATAGCTCCCGTCGCCGTTGTTGCTGTGCCAGGGTCAAGTCGTCGTCCACGGTGAAGTGAGTATTCTCGAGCCGCTTGCGGCGTCTGAGAAACGAAATCTTGTCCGCTGGGCTATCAAAGATGAGAAGAAGCGGAGGCGCCCCTGCCTTACCCCGCGCGCGGGGGAGGCGGTGGGCGGTCAGCTTGATCTCACCAAGAAGGCCCATGCGTGCAAGGATTTTGTGGTCAAACGCACGTGCAAGCTTCTCGGAATTCTCACCTTCTTCCATGTCGAAGTTCTTGAGGATGGCGTTGAGGCTGCGTTTGGCGAGCTCGGCCTCCTCGCGGAGGTCAAGCGTCTGCCGCTGGAGCTGGGCTGCGACGGCGGAGGTGGTGGAGGTGGTGTGTTGCTTAAGCATGTCCGCCCAGGTCGTGATGGGAGGAGCATCGCCGGCCAGGCCAGCCGGGGCTGGCTTGGCGGCAATGTCCTTCACTGCCTGGGCGGTGAGGCCGGCTGGCGGCTGTGTTCTGCAAGACCTCGATAGCGATTGCATTATCCTTGAGGCGCTGGTCGATGTCACGGAGCTGGGCGGTGATGGAGTCGGTGGAGGCGGAGGGGGGGGGGGGTGGAGGCAAGGAGGGTGGCGGTGGCGGTGGGGATGGTGGGAAGCTCAGCAGCCAGCGTGCCGCCAATTGCCGCCACATCTGCGGCAAGAGGGGTCACGTGCTGCTCGAAAGCCTCCTTGAGGAGGGTGCGGATGGTGGCTTCGGTGGGGAAGGTGGGGGGGGGCGGTGGGGAAGCCCAGATCGCTGATTCGGAGCGTCCAACAAGGGAGCAGAGGGCGAAGCGTTGAAGCTTGGGGCGATTCATGCGGTGAATGATTGGGAGAGCCTCGGCGGGGTCGACGAGCGTGCCATCACCAGGCCAGCGGCCGCGGTTGTGGGACGTGAGGTACACGCACAGGGCTAGAAGCGAGGCGTGTGACCCGTAAAACACGTCTTCCATGACTGATGAACCAACTTGGGCGGCGTTGCCAGTAGCCGGAGCTGTTGACGTCAAAGGAGATCTCTTCCCAGCAGGGCGGCTCAGCAGAGCGACTGCGCTTGGGTTCAGGCGAGCTAGGCAGATGGCGAGGCAAGCCCGGGAGGCTGGGCGAGCACCAGTGCACGACTAGTGTCACCGTGGCCATCTGGGCCGGTGTGCGAAGCTGCAGCCGAAGCTGCAGACGGATTTTCATTGCCGAGCGCAGCCGCCAGGCTGCGTTGCGTCGAGAGGCGTTTGCTCATCGTATATTGCGTAATAGCGTCGGAAAATTACATCAGCATGTGCGTCGTAGAAAGACGCATCGATTGTGATATTCACGGCTAAATTCGGGGCTCAAACGTGAAAGTTATGAGCTCCGCCGTCAGCCATGGCTACCTCGTGGCTCGTGGCTCGTGGCTCGCCCCCCTGACACGTTACTATAGGGGTAATGGGTTATCCGGGTGGTCTGACCCAAGGAAACCACAGTTGGACTATCCAACTAAGCTGTCCAATGTTGGTATTGAGATTCCCTACCCTTCCTGGGAAGTTAGGGGGGGGTAGACTTTTCCTTGGGAAAAAAAGATCGTCCTTTGGCCAACTTTGAGGAGAGCTATCATCCATATTTATGCTTTGATTAATTAATTAATTAGTTAATTAATTAATTAATTATCAACATCACTCCGTTGGGGGTAGATGTAGCACATAGCCCTGAGAAGGGGCATATGGCTTTTAATAGATTCTCGGCTTGACTTCATGCAAGGGTGGGAATGTAAGCTACCCCTGCTCTAGGTGCACCAGGGCACCTGCACCCTCATGGTCTATCACGCTATGCCCGGGTAAGGGGGGAGCATGCCTGTGAGGGGGAAGATCATCAAGGCTATACAAAAACTAGAGCGTGGCATCTCAGCAGAGAGCAACTCTCTGCATGGGCACAGCATAATTTACTATATAAAACTAGGCATCATCTAGCTGGAGTGTGGCACATCATAGGCACACATGTACATGGTTAAATAATGCTCGTGGCTCAGCTGGGATAGTGCCTCTAGGAGGCGTACATGTACATGGCCACGGTCTATCTATTCTACACTACTACTGCTGTACTCCCCTAAGCTGGGGCGTCTGGAGTCGCGGCTTTATGCTTTGATAAACCCGTGGTATTATTGCATGTTCTGAAAGCCCTTGAAGTGTAGATACTCCTAGCATCTTGGTTGGGGGTATTTGGAGTTGTGGCCTGTGAGTTATGATTTTTTTTCATTTTCAGGGGTATGAAAGTGCCAAAAATGGGTCAGCGGACTAAGGGTTAATTAAGGGTTATTAAGAATATGAATGAATGAATGAATGAATGAATGAATTAATTAATAGTTACCTTGTCAATGACATATGCAACCTGTCGTGTGCAGCAGGCCACTTCGAAAACAGGATAATCATGGCCACATAAATTTATTTCCATACGTGTACAAAGCAAGTGGCAGAAATATACTTGAAGCAAGCTAAGTCTTTATGTCGATCCAGCGACCACATATTCTTGCATGCCGCTCTGTGCATATGCATAATCGCGGCCGAAGAAGTTGTATATTGTACGTGCGCACCGTCTTGTGCGAATTCGCGGCAGCATTTAATTTTACTTGTTAATTTTTTCTTGCATCCTGGACGCGTGCATGATGTACAATGGCATGCATTCATGCACCGTGTGAGAGCTCTACGCACGTATATCAGTCGTACAGAACTGATTCGACCTATAGCGAAACCTGCTAACATGCAATTCGTTCTTGCAAGATGCATGCATGCATGCACATGGCTTCAATAAGAGACAACGGAGCCCCAGCGTGCGCCCGGCCGGCGTACTAGATGGGGAATTCGGACGTGGGTCATTCTATTTACAATGTACGGAATGAATGCATGCATGCAGGAAACTACCATCACCGCTGACCCAAGCGAGCCTCCTACTGCAATGGCATGTAGGATCCTTGCATGCATGGCGCTCTGTAATCTGGTTTAATTTAGATTACCTACATGCATCGTGACTGACCGTGTCAGCATCATGACGTACGCATGTGTACCAAACATATCAGGTTTTCTCATTGATATTGTACGAGCTGATGCCAAGGCATGTACTGGCAGCACTAGCCAGTACATAGGTCATGCATCGGCGCAAGCCGGCGACGAGTCCTTCTATACATGCAACAAATTAGTCCTAAACAGAAACAACCCCCATCAACAACGTTGGGCGAGCTAGCCACTGCGCATAAGGGGCACTGGCATTGGCTGCGCAACCAACTAGAATGCATGACATGCCTGTGGTATGGGAAGGAGCAACGGTACCCTCGGTTGGCGATTGACCAGAAACTGGAAGATGCAGAGGTCGGGCAAAGTCGATACGCAGCACCGAAAAAAAGCTCAAATAGCGTGCAAGCAACACGGCCACGCCGGGCACGACCCCCACAGGGACGGAAACTGAACGATGAGGGCGACGGCAATAATCCAGCAAAAAAATACGCATCGCTGAATGGCAGTGTAACTGATGTTGTAGCTACCTGCACCGAAAATTCGTCCAGCATCCTTAAATATTACATCGGCATGCCCTTCGATTCGAGCTGAGGAATGGTGCGTGAAGAGGCATACTTACACAACTGGCGGCTTTAGATGACCCACGGGACAGGCATTATATTAGGTTGATAATTGGTATGGGAGAGATTAGGTTGCGGCTCATTGTGATAACCAAGGGGTGAAAAAGGTCTGCTGGCTACAGGATGGGACGGCCCTAAGCGCACGCGGTTGCCGTTATCGGCAGGCCTAGCCCTCGGGTGTTGCCTATCTAGCTATAAATCCTTTGTGTTCTACGTGCGCAACCCAAATACACTAGCAGCTCCAGCGGCATGGTCTGGCGGATGTTGAGAAGGGTCGCATCCGGTGCCATCTGTACTAGCAGCGATCGCCAAGACAGTCGTTTTCTACCATATAAATTAGCCTCTTTCCACCTTGTCCACCCGTGGCATGGCCCGGTTTACTCGTGCACAGTCGTCACGCGTCAGTCCACGTAACTCGGAGTCTGGGACGACAAGATTGTCACAATTTTCCCGCGAGATACACGCGGCACATATGCGTTCGATGGACATCCTCCCGTTACGAGCTCACTAGATTCTTTGGCATCATCCCTGCAAATTGATTCGTCGTAAGCATGTGTCCGTATCAGGTAGTGTCGCCCAGCAGAAAATAGCATCCAGGTCATCCAGGCGCGGGAGGCAATCGACGACGCTTTTGCACCCAGTGCGTGCGGTCCAAGACCAGACGGAGGACGAGGACGAGGACGAAGTATCATCGCGCTTGACAAGACGGTATTTGACCAGGCGTTGGTGACGGTTTGTAAAGGGTTTTAGGATTACGTTGGAGAGCCTCCTGTAACTTTCACTTTTCCTATCTCGTGAAGGTTTCGAGGGCAGCGGGCGGTTGCTCTGTCATCAATTCTGCACCATTCTATGGCGGATCAAGCCCAGCGTTTGGAGTTTGAAGGAAGCCAATTGGCAGTCGAAGCTGTTGGTAAGTATAAACACTTGCACACGCTAGTTAAATTATTGATGTCTAGACGTAACATGATGCGCGGCATGAGCTGTTGTTGGCATGCCTTTGACCCTGTCATTTACTATTCTGGGCAAATTTTGCAGAGCTGGATCGTCAAGGGCGATATGCCGAAGCAATCCCAAAGTACAAGAGGGCTGCGGAGATAATCGCTCAGATTGCGACTTCGGATGCGCAGAGGTAGGAGTTCGTGGCCTGCTTTTTGCGAGTCTGTTGTAACGCGGTTTTGCGTGTTGTCCACAACCGTTCCTCAGGTAATGGCAAATAAAGAATTAAAGACAAGGGGATGTGTCTGTGTTACACAGCTATTCCTCGTTCTCCCTTCCTCCCCCCCCCCCCCCCCCCCCGTTCCCCTCCCCCACCCCCCCCGCCCCCCCACCTCCCTCCTACCTCCACAATCTGACTTCTTCTCCCTGCCTGCGGCTTTGTGTTCAGGCATGGAATGCTTTTGGCCAGCTGAGCAGAGACCAGGCGGCTGATTTTTTGGGTGCGAGGACCAGAGTAATTAGAAAAGGGTGATTTGATTTGAGCACTTGTACTTGGTCGTATTCTTACTACATGTGCGCTCGCGTATCCTGATGGGAGTTAAGTTTGACTACACTAACTGCTATGAGCTGTAAGGGGGAATCTGTTTGGGGGGCGGGTGGGTTGACCGAGGGGGGGAAGGGGCCCTGTGTCGGTCATTCCAGCATCTCCCGCGTGCTATCTGGTTTCCATGTGGACTTGCGACTTTGGTTGGGAATAGCAATCCTTTTTTTTTTGCAATTGAACTTGCTTGGATAGGCAGGACGGCGCCCTGAGGTGGTTGCATGCACCGGTGCCATTTGTTTGGTTTCACCTGATTTTTGGTCTGTCCGTGTCCACTCCGCAGGACGCGAGGGCAGGAATACATTGACCGCGCGAGAGCCTTGGAACAGCTGTTGCAGGTACGTTCATACCACTGGTTGTGTGTGCACACTGCTTGTTTTTCTCGCATTCTGCTTGTTGTGTGTGTCGATGCAAACTGCGTTGGTTGTGCGCATGCAGTCTCTCTGCCATGCCATGCCATGCCATGCCACGCCATGCCATGCTCCTACAGCGACGGTCCTCTCTTGTGTGGTCCATCCCATTCCCTTTCTGGCCCGTCACCGGTAGGTGGCTGCCCATCCGTTGTAGGCGGCAGTGCTGGCTTGCCCATGGTAGGTGACGGCGCCAGCACGGATGGCACACCGTTCGTACTTGGGTGCCAGCGATGCCATTCCCTGTCTCCATGTGGTTGACTGCTCCTGCGCGCTTGCTCTCGCTCAGTTTATCTGTTTTTGTGTCCACCCTACCTACCCCTATCCCCCCCTCCCCCCGCTCTCTCTTTCTTGCCCCTTCCTTACCCCTTCCTTACCCCTTTCGTACCCCTCCCTTACCCCTTCCTTATCCCTTCCTTACCCCTTTTAACCCCTTTCTTACCCCTTCATCACCCGCTTCCCTCCCCCCCCCCCCCCCCCCCCCCCCGCAGCGCCAGCAGATGGAGAACATGGCCACCGCCGCGGACGTCGTGTCCCGGGGCACCCGCGCGGTGGGCGAGGCCAATGCCGCGGTCAAGCGCGCGGGCGGGTGGAAGCCGGTGGCGGGCGCCGCGGCAGTGGCGGCGGTGGCCGGTGCGGTGCTGGTCGGGCCGATGACGGCGGTCGCGTCGGCGGTGGGCGGTGCCTACCTGGCCACCAGGGAGGACAGCGCGGGCGAGATAGCGCGCAGCGTCGGGAGCGCGGCGGTGGGCACAGTGGAGAAGGCGCGGGAGATCAACGCGCGGCACCAGCTGGGGGAGAAGGCGGTGGCGGCCGCGCACGCGGTGGGGCGCAGCGTGGCGGAGGCAAACCAAAAGTACCAGGTGGGTGTAGGGGGCAGGGGGGCAAGGGGGCATGCAAAGGTATTAGGTCTGCCTAGGGCAAAGGAAAAAGTGCCAGGTGGGCGAGGGGGCAAACTTAAGTACTAGGTGGGCATAGGGGGAACAAATGATGGATGGGCGTAGGGCAAACGAAAGTACCAGGTGTGTGTGTGTGGGGAGAGGGAGAAAAGGGGGAGGCGGGGAGAAGGGGGGCGATGGGGGGACTCGAGGGGGGGATGTGATGGAGGCCCAGCCTGCATGAGAGTGTGCAGCGGATTGGTGGGGAGGATAGGCATGGCGCATGGTTTGGCAAGATCCCTGATTGCATGTGGCATGGGATGCAAGGTAAGGGCGTGCGGGTTTCATGTGGATGTGGGTGTTGCATGCGTGTTCATGGCAGTGAGTGCTGCACCGGTTTATGTGAACGCTCGTTTCCCACCCATTGACTTTGAATGGCAACCTGTGGCATGCTGCGTCCGGCCTGTCCATGTGCAGGTCACTGAAAAAGTGGGTGCAGCCCTCCAAAAGGGCATGGGCAAGGTGCGTGGAAGTGCATGCAAGCGTGCCGCAGTGCTCAGTTGTGTTTATGATTCTATGATGATTTTATGAATCCTTAAAACCGGCCACTGTCATCTGCGGTGGGTAGGGCGCAGGTTGACTGCCCAACAAGTTTCGTTCTAACAGCCTATTATGCTCCTGATGTCACCACGGCCATTTTCATGGAAGCCCTTGTGTGCTGGATTGTGCATACATGTCCGTGTCTTGCTTTGCCATTAGATGAAAGTGTGGTTTGAGAATATGTAAGTGCTTAGCCTGTTGAGACATCTTGTTAGCAGCTGCCATCCACCATTTTTTTTCCCCCCTTCATTCGGCCCCCACACATTTGTTCGTCCCCCGGGCCTCACACGCTGGAATGTCCCCTCATGCGCGCTGGTTTGTCCCCTTGCTCTTACTCGTTTATCCCCCATCCCTACCCCCACCCCCACCCCCAGGCCAAGGAGCTGGAAGAGAAGCACAACCTGACGGAGCGCGCCGCGTCCGCCGTGTCCAGCTCGTTGGATACCATCGCGCGAACGGTGGCGAGTCCCAGCCATGGTAGTCAGCGGGCGCAGCCGGGGGCTGGTGCGGGGCCACACGCCGCGTCGGCGCCACCTGCGCATCCGAGCTTCTACCCTTCGGTGCCCTCAAGCTAGACACATGTAGTAAAGTGGACTCCAGCCTTGCCTTGCGGGGCTGTACGCGATGGGCACTTGGCCGAATTGTGAGCATCAGTTGCCAGTTTCAGGAAACCTGCGATGCTCACCGGCCGTTCACTTGTCAACTTGTGTGGTGTCCACAGTGGGGTGGTAGGGATGTCGTGTTTCTTGTTCAGCTCGGAGCAGAGTGCGTTGTTACGATGGCTGCCATCCACGTGTGCAAGAGGGGCAGCCCTGATTCGGTATCCTTCGTTCAACGTGCTGGCGTACGGTAACGCTCCGCACGCGAGGGTGACTCTGAGGGGGGCTTTTAGCAGGCTGCCGCTAGCGTTGTGTAAGATTTCTTTCATCCGGGTCAAGTGCTCTCAGTGCGGATATCCATGATGCGGATCCATCACAAGGCATTTCTAGGGATCCGTGCCCCTAGTTTGAGAGTTCTGCAACAGCATGCCTTCCACTTCAGACCTAAATCATGTCGGGCCTGGCGTGCGGAGCTTGTGCTGTTGTGCACAATATGTAAATAGTGACAAGGTGGCGTGTACATGGCTCATGCATCCATGATCTATACAAAAGGGATTCTATCGATCATGGGCATTGAGTAATTTAAACTGTGTAGCCCTGGCGTAACACATGCACGAACATTCAACATTGTTGTCCATTTTTTTTCGGATCGACTGGCGAAGTATATAATAGGGTGAATTAATTCGCATGCACTGGAATCATTTTTAAATTACGTTGTAATTGACCACAGAGCATCATCTATATATAAAGCTAGATCGAGCTGCAGTACGCAAGTCGACCAATCCGCATGCATGTGCAAGAAACAGAATATATTGAACATTGATTAATTATGACCAACATGCACTTTTATCTCATGAATTCTTCCGATCGATTAATTGACATTTTGTGACTTTTAAAAACTAACGATTCTTTTGCCATGCAGTGCTCACTGCTCGATCCAACTTCGGAGTTGTTGTAGAGCTCTGCACAAATATGCTCCAGATGCTATAGACTGGAGCACGTAATCAACCAATTAAGTTGTCCAAAACGAATTCCCATGGCTTTGCTACATCTACACTCTAATCTTCTCCCTGAAGCATTCCCATCAGGGGCTTTGTCAACCAGCTCAGACCAACGCGCACGGCATGCTCAGGTCTTGGCATGCGGTACAAGTAAGCAAGCTTCCTCGCTGGTAAGCAAAATAGCAAAACAAATGCAAGGACAAGAGCACGAGAAACATATCACATCTTTTTCGTCATGCAGCCACTCCCCACAATCGCGTATGGCATGCCATGGTTCATGATGGTGTGAATGTGGACACCTTGTGTAACAACGCATACAAAGACATAAGCAAGTCAGCCATGTGACAAAAAGCGCGTGCACAGAGCTGTCAGAGAATTACCCACAAACCCTGCCCCGATCAGGTTTTCTTACCACCGCCGCCACCACCACAATGCCCATATATTGATTCCTGTCCCACATTCTCGCTTCCACCCCAAATACAATCACTGCATATCCAAATAAGGCACCGACATAAACCGTGCCTGCCTGTGTCCATTACAATACTATAAGCAAACACGCCATGTGTACTGCTCGAACAAGCACATGATACCTGTAGGATGACTGCCGCAAGGCATAAACAACTTGAACTGTGTGGAAATGGTCCGTATTTTCCAAAATTACAAGTAGGGAGCATGCGGTGGACTGCAGCAGCATAGCAATAACGGCACGCACACCAAGGACTGCCATCGGCATCCTAATGCCAGGCAAGCGCGAAGATTGCCCTTAACCTGTGATATAAATCTACATACTTCCCATATTCCTAGAAACACATTGTCAAAGGGCTAGCAAGTAAAGAGAAAGGCATAAACAGTGCGGTCAATTTACTCCTCAACACTGCCCAGTGTGATTACTGCAGTTATCAGGGTATCCTGGCCTTCTATTTAGCATCCAGCCCATCACACTAGTATTATTTTAAATTCACCTCAGTCTAAACCAAAGCCACTCTTGATCTCCCTAGTGGCAAACAGCCACGAATACGTGAGCAAACCAAAGAATACCACCTGATCCTTGGACCGGCAGACGGACCAACGCTACACATTACTTCTGCCCCTTGCACCCATTCGTTCCATAAGTCAGCGCGATTTGGAAGCAGCCCACAACCACCCGCATACGGGCAGACTTGGCCGAGCCGCGGAAGGTGGCTCGTGTGGGAACAGCAAAGAAGAGAGCAAAGGACGGCAAAGAAGAGAGCAAAGGACGGCAAAGAAGAGAGCAAAGGACGGCAAAGAAGAGAGCAAAGGACGGCAAAGAAGAGAGCAAAGGACGGCAAAGAAGAGAGCAAAGGACGGCAAAGACGAGAGCAAAGGACGGCAAAGAAGAGAGCAAAGGACGGCAAAGAAGAGAGCAAAGGACGGCAAAGAAGAGAGCAAAGGACGGCAAAGAAGAGAGCAAAAGACGGCAAAGAAGAGAGCAAAGGACGGCAAAGAAGAGAGCAAAGGACGGCAAAGAAGAGAGAAAAGAAGACAGCAAAGGCAGGCATTATCCCAAGGCGGGTGGGGGGCGACATACCGGCGATGGCCAGCGGCCCGTCCAGGGTGACATCCCCTCCCAGGAGAGCGACGGCCGCGTTTCCTTTCCCCAGGGACATCATGGACCCCAGGTGCTGATATCTGCACGGGGGAGGGACAGCCGAGGAACACAGTCGCCACTAGTGCTTTCATTAGGGTCTAAAACTACCAACAACGCCATCATACTTGTGGTCGTGCATGCGGCCATGCAGACGAAGGAACTAGGCTACTAGCATGCAAGACCACACGCCGGCACTCAAGGCATCCGCCACACCGCACACCTTGCATGTCCCAGAACAAAGTAATATGTTGGTAGTTGAAATGCCATCGAATCCGGGAGTCCAACACCAAGCCGCCATACAGCCAGCCGGAACGGAGCGATCAGGGAACCCATCCACCTTGCTGCTGTCCACCGTCACGCGGAACAAGGACACCCAGCGGTTGCAACACCAAGGCGACGAGGGGACCGTTAAATGAATGAAGGACGGGACCAACCGACTAGGCCTTGCACACCCGGCTTTGTCCACAATACGTGGTAGGTTCCCCCGATGAGCACCACACAGTGGCCAACACCACACGTATACACCTGCCCACACAGGAAAGGCGTGTGGCTTCACGACAGCGGCCACCCAGCGTTGGTACGTTTCCAGAACTCCCCGCCCACCCGCCCACCCGCCCGCCCACCCGCCCGCCCGCCCCGCCCGCCCGCCCGCCCGCCCGCGCCCGCCCGCCCGCCCGCCCGCCCGCCGCCCGCCCGCCCGCCCGCCCGCCCGCCCGCCCGCCTGCCGCCCGCCCGCCCGCCCGCCCGCCCGCCCGCCCGCCCGCCCGCCCGCCCGCCCGCCCGCCCGCCCGCCCGCCCGCCCGCCCGCCCGCCCGCCCGCCCGCCCGCCCGCCTGCGCGCGTGCACTACTGCCATCGAAAAAGCCCGCTCATCCATGCCTTCCATATCTCCAACGCAGATGGTGGTTCGCACCTGAAGGGCAGCAATGGTCGCTTGTTGATCGCAGCCCACAGGTTCCAACCCACATAGTCGGCTGCTTGGAACGCCACCTGTGCCAGCCAGGAGAGCACACGAAGGGATGGCCAACGCCAGCACGCCGGTGGACGTTATGGACATGGGCAATACCGGCATGCGCGTGAACAGAGAGGCAATGTGCATATGAAGGTACTCACGGCGGTGTGGGCAATGCGCCTGATGGGCCTAACGCCATATGGACGCGAGCACCAAAGGGGGTTGGGGACCATGGGCTGGGCTGGTCATGCCACTCACGGGTGCATCATATCCTAAGCAACGCCATGATTGGGACGCCAAACGCGGTTCAAGAGAAGAAGGGGAAGGGGACACAGATGATGCCATGAAACAACCCCGAATTCCGGCAGCGACGCCAACTAGTAGGCACTTGACCCGGTTGGTAGCAGCGGCTGGCAGATAGGTGTTCCCATAGGTGACTGTTTAGGGTAAAGGTTCACACAGGTGATTGCCACCAAAATGGCTAGCCAAGGAATGGCTGTTGCTCAATACAACCCCTCCATGACCACGCCACGCCACTTACCTGCAAAGCCCTGTCATTCTGATTTTCAGAGCAACCTATACTCATTTGGCGTACAAATGGCCTCTTCCCCCACCTGCCTTCTTTGTGACCCGCCCGCCTGCCTGCCTGCCTGCCTGCCTGCCTGCCTGCCTGCCTGCCTGCCTGCCTGCCTGCCTGCCTGCCTGCCTGCCTGCCTGCCTGCCTGCCTGCCTGCCTGCCTGTTTCCCTGACCTCCTACCCGCTTGCCCAGCCTCCATCACACCCAACGCCCAACAACAATGGCTAAAGCGGCACGCGGCATGATTTCCTCCCCTCCCCTCCGCTCCCCTCCCCTCCCCTCCCCTTTTCATGCATTCCGCTCATTGCTCACCTGCGCTGTGGCCTCCATGCCCCGGTCCGTCGTTGCCGCGTCCCCCAGCGCAAACACGCGAGGGTTGCGCTTCACCCGCAGCGTGTCGTCCGTCTCCAGCCGGCCGTACGCGTTCACCGGGATGGGGTCACGGCCGCTGGGCACACCACCCGCATCCACCTCCTGTGGGACCACCGAGCGGTTGCCAACGGTCCAGAGGACCAGGTCAAACTCACTGGTGGATGAGCGGAGGGCCCCGGCAGGTGACGATGATGACGCTGACGACGACGAAGATGGTGCCTGCGCGTCCACCATCTCAACGAGTACTGGTTGAGGCATGTCTGGCGAGCTTGTGCCGGCACGGGGAGCTGCCCCTGCCCCTGGCCCTGCCCCTTCCGCAGGCCGCAGCGAGGTCACGCGCCGGCCCAGCATCAGCTCCACCCCCAGCCCTCGCAGCGCCTGATTATGCATCGGAATGTGCACCAGCAGAGCGCATGCATGACCATGCAAAGCACCAGGACGACAACAGCATGAAACAGAAACATGGCATGCCTTGCCCGTTAGCATCGATGAGACTAGCAGCACAGGCTTGACATTACTGTAGTACAGTGACCGTAGCATCGATGAGCATGAAACAGAAACATGGCATGCCTTGCCCGTTAGCATCGATGAGACTACTAGCACAGGCTTGACATTACTGTAGTACAGTGACCGTAGCACCGATGAGCATGAAACAGAAACATGGCATGCCTTGCCCGTTAGCGTCGATGAGACTAGCAGCACAGGCTTGACATTACTGTAGTACAGCAACCATAGCATCGATGAGCATGAAACAGAAACATGGCATGCCTTGCCCGTTAGCATCGATGAGACTAGCAGCACAGGCTTGACATTACTGTAGTACAGTGACCGTAGCATCGATGAGCATGAAACAGAAACATGGCATGCCTTGCCCGTTAGCATCGATGAGACTAGCAGCACAGGCTTGACATTACTGTAGTACAGTGACCGTAGCATCGATGAGCATGAAACAGAAACATGGCATGCCTTGCCCGTTAGCATCGATGAGAGTAGCAGCACAGGCTTGACATTACTGTAGTACAGTGACCGTAGCATCGATGAGCATGAAACAGAAACATGGCATGCCTTGCCCGTTAGCATCGATGAGACTAGCAGCACAGGCCAGAAGTTTAAGTATCTGGACCATGGGAGCTCGAGCCTGCCGTTATCTTTAGTCTACGCAGGTGTGCCTGCATACAGCTGGACGGAGCTTGAGGCTGTGCCCACATCCAGCCGTTGCATGGCAACGACGTGAGATGAGATGACATCAGGCGACATGGCCACGTCCAGCACATGGGCACCAGCACCTGTGCGATCCATGCATATACAGCAGCAGCAGCAGCAGCAGCAGCAGCAGCAGCACCCGCACTGGACTGCCGGAATGGGACCGCTTGCATCTAAACCCCTTGCATCGCACGGCAGCCAGCACACACCCGAATGCCTGTATTCCACGGCAGCGCGCACCCCAGCGCGACGCACCGATTCGGAGACCTCCCGCTGCTTGATGGGGGCGTTGGGCAGGATGCCGCTGCCAGGGTTAATGATGCTCACGACGCCCTTGTGCCCTAGCCGCTCCTTCACGCTCGACGCCAGCTCGACGCCCGAGAAGCCTCCGCCTACGACGGCCACGCGCACTTTGGAGCGCGCCAGCTGGCTGCGGCGCTCCAGGGCGGCTAGCGCCGCGTCTAGCCGCTGGCGCACAGGGATAGCGGGATGAGGAACAGGTGCAAGGAAATGCAGGACAGGCAGCGGTTGTACGGTTGCAGCATCGATCAGGGGTTACCCTGTCTGGTGACATGGCAGCAGATCGGCCAGCTGCGCTGAGGGAGGCTGCAAAGGAAGATCCTGCAGAACGCCAGGGTGCAGGGCTCGATACATGCATCCAAGCACGTGCACGCATGCCCAGCCTGGCCTCTATAGGCGCCAGCATGGGACACCAGGCACCTAATGCCGTGCAATGTGGCCTTGCGCGCACAACCACATGTGCACACGCCGCCCGCACAAGGTTGTCTGGAGCGAAACCACACCCACCGTAATGTCACTAGACACATGCAACCAGCATAGTTCGGAAGCACCACCGCGCCCCCCCACCTGCGCATCCTCCCCCGCCCTCCACCCCTCACCTGCGCATCCTCCCCCGCCCTCCACCCCTCACCTGCGCATCCTCCCCCGCCTCCACCCCTCACCTGCGCATCCTCCAGGGTGGAGAAGGGAATCGCCAGCTCCTTGGCGCCAGGGACGGACGTCATCACCGTGGTGGCGCCCAGGGAGACCACCAGCCTGCGCACCAGGGGGAGCCAGGGGAGGTATGGTGTCGTGAGTACATCCGGCATCCGGGTCTGTCCGCAGGGCAAAACGAGCGTCAGGTGGCTTATGGCACTGGTAAGCGGCCATGGCCACGTGTGCATGTGCATGCCCTGTCCACAGTCCTGTCCACCATACACGATGGGACCTGCTAGCATGTGCGTCCAGTGCAAATGGATGGCCAGCACTGCAGGTGCCCCCAACATTGACCATGCAAAACATGATGTGTGTGCTCTATGGCAGGAGATTTAGTTGATCAATCTATCAACGTCAATTAATTTTTTAAAATCATGCACGTAGCCTGGCTGCAGCCGATCCCCTGATTGATAGCCTCACGATAAAGGACCATCGCTTCCAAACAAAACAACTCCGCTTTCCCAAGTCATTTTTAGCGAAATTTTTGTGAATGTTTGTCCATGCTGACTCATAAGCCTCATTCCATGAGAACACCATACTGCGTTTAGGTAGTACGATTAGGTAGAAATCTGTCGTTCTTCCCTCCCCCCCCGACCTTTCCATCTCCCCACGCACCAGTCATACTGGATCTCGGACCCCCCCTGCAGGTAGACGACCCCCCCCGCGTCGCCCTCTCCCGGTTGGAACGCCTTGACCTTGTCGCGCACAAAGCGGATGTCTGTACCGGCCAGCAGCTCCTCAAAACGTGGCGCAATCTCCCAATCGGTCGCCTCTGCGTCCAGGGAGGGGGGGAGGGGAGCGGGACACAAGCACATGCACCGCATGATGCCACGTGGCCACATATGAGCTATTGCCTCGCCATGCCCACTTCCTCATCCCCTCCCTCCCTCCCTATTCCACCCCATCCGCTCCCCTGCTGTTCTCCTCTCACCAGACTCACCGCCACAATCTTAAATGGACAGCAATCCGTGATTAAACATTGCCTTCCAAGGATACTGACTTTGGACAGAAACCGGGGGGACACAAAGCAGCAAGCCCATCATGTGCACAACTGCCACCGCACGCGTTCATGCAGCGCACACGAGACCTGTCGACTCTCATGCCTCTCCATGCCGATGTAAAGGCACCAGGGTCGCCTACCTCCCGTGATCAGCTCGTAGAGCAGCGGCTTGAAGACAAAGCGATCCGATTGATCGACCAGGGTGACCTGAGCGGAAGAGAGAAGAGAAACCCCCGCAGGAAGCATCAACATGAGACCGCGCCATGTCACTGCACAAGAACTAGGGCACCCTCATGCACCACCATCCTGGCCACGAGAGGGTACCCCATTGCATGCGGCTGGCAAGCGTAACCGTATACAGTACCGACGTGGCGTTCTGAGTCTCAAGAATGGTCGTGCAGCAAAAAAGATGGAAGAGGCAGGCAGCAGGCAGGCAGGCAGGCAGGCAAAACAAGGGGGCTGTGATAACAACCGACACAAACAGAATGACCGGAAATAAACAAGTGTTCCTTGTCCAGGAGAACAACTCAGCAACCAAAAGCACCCTAGACATGTACGGCGCGAGAGGTTTTTGTGACGCCCGACACCTACTGCGGTCGGCTACCTCCCACATTAACAAGCACCGGAGGGGACTGGCCATCGAGCCCAGCAGAGGGAAAGTAGGCCTGCAGTATGAGCCCTGCAGATACTCCTCAAGGCTCGCTCCTGCTCCCCCCACCAAGCCCCTTGCTTCCCATGCCCCTCGCCTCCCATGGGTGGCCGCATCATGGCGCAACGCCCATGTGCACAAGGGAGCGTCGGCTGCTCACCAAGCGGGTGCCAGCAAACAGGCACACGTGGCACCTGCGATGCTTGCTAGACTACAAGTCCTGAAACCTGACCGACGCTCAGGGTGCGAAGCGATGCCCTTGCAAGGCGCTAGGATCGACGCAGGGCACACCCTAGTAAGCCATCACGCGTAATAGTAAGCCCAACATACACGCACCACTCATCCGGCACCGCGAGCGTGGTTGTGCGGAGCCGCGCGCGCGTGCATGTGGCGCCTAACTGCGATTGTGGGATCCTTATTCAAGTGCCCCAGGATATATCCCCACCAGCAGCGATGCTACACAAAAGATGCTATAACCGTGTTCCTTTGCAGTTCTGACGGCAGAATAATGACGACCAGCAGCTCCTAAAACACCTGGTGGTGCTGACTGTCGCCCTCCCTCTCCCACCTGTGGACTGCTCCCGGCCGGCCACACGAGGGACTTGAGGCGCAGCGCGGTGTACAGGCCGCCAAACCCGCCGCCCAGGATGCAAATGCGGGGCCGCTGGCTCGTCTGTGGGATGCGCGTGCGCCACGTGGCATGCGTACACATCGCACGGGCGGTTTGATGTGCGAAAGAAGCTTTAACTGATTTGCTACCAAGGGGCTACATCTTTGGAGTCCAACAAGTACGTGGGAGAGGTGCTTGGCTGGAAAAGCGGTAGTGGAGATATGATACGCGTGGGGCAGGGTCACCTTAGTGTGAGGGTTTCCACGCCAAGTCGCCGGATGGGCAGTGACCTGGGCATACCGCTACTGGAGGTCAAATGGCTGCCGGTCTCGAGACAACGAAAAGAATGAAGGCATCAGACCCCTGTGCATGTGTGCACCCTGCGCACGACGCAGCAGCACCAGCGACACCCGCCACGCGCACAAGAGTTGCACATTCCATTCCGCCCCTTCCCTCGCAGGTGAACATGTGAGGGTGCCATCCATCTCCCTTCTCCTCTACCAGGTTTACCTCCCTTCTCCTCTACCAGGTCGGCATGCTCATGTCGGGACGCAATCCACCTCCCCTCTCCCCTCTACCGGGTCGGCATGCTCATGCCAGACGCGAACCACCTCACCTCTCCCCTCTACCGGGTCGGCATGCTCATGCCAGACGCGAACCACCTCACCTCTGCCCTCTACCGGGTCGGCATGCTCATGCGAGACGCGATCCACCTCACCTCTGCCCTCGCCGGGCGGCGGGGCGCGTCATCTCCCACGCGGTCCCCACGCGCCCGCACAGCCCCCGCCGATGCATGCTGCCGCACGTCCCTGCCCATGCGCGCGCTGTTGGCCCCCGATAGGCTGCCCTGCCCGCTGGCTGCGGGGGAGGGAGTATTGCCCAAGGACGATGGCACATGGCCGCTGCTGGCATCCCAGGGGCGGCCGTCCACCCCTCGCTTCTCCCACCCCCATTCAATGCCAGACCCTCCCCTTGCGTGTGTGGCGGGTGGTCGCTTCTGCTTTGGTGGCATCTTCCGTGTCGGGAAAGAGCACCAGCGATGGCCTGGGGGGAGGGTAGGGCGGGGACCAGTGGCAACCGAAGTAGGAAGGGGAGGAAGTAGGAAGGGGAGGAAGTAGGAAGGGGAGGAAGTAGGAAGGGGGAGAGTTGTTGGCACGTACACGGATGCATAATGTGCCTATCATGGCGGACGAAGTGAAATTGCTTGCTAGCTCTTGTAACCAATAAGGTCTATGAGTGCATTGGGCGTATCAGGAGACACGGGGATGGCGCGTGTCAATGACATTTTGTTTATTATACGAGAATGTCCAGTGCAAGGATATTAAAAATACAATACAGTTCATAAAAGCAATACTGAGAAATCCCATATAAGTTCATCTGTACTAGTTTGCCATCAGGGTGAATAAGCAGAAGCTATGACGCTAATAAGAAAGGGGGTTGGAGGGAGCGATATGCCAGGGGATTGCAGTCCATGGATGAATCGCCTGCTTGGCATGCACTCTCGTGTCTGCGAGCACTTCAGTCCAAAGCTATAGGCCACGCATAAATAGGTTGACGGGCTACATCCAATGAAGGCGCTTGCAAACTGGGTAGGGTGGGCTCGGGCACAGAAAATATTAAAGAATTGTATAAACTTACGATCGTTGGTTATGGATATGTCGGAATGAGCTGACAATTCTCGACCCAGAGCGTCCATTGAATGCTGCATTGACAACGTATGTCCATAAGGTGTACGCACGTATCCCACTTCAGCAATCCAGCTGAGCTGACGTGATAATTTGGATTATTCGCGGGTCGTTGTTCTCAGGATGTTGACTAATAATGCAAGTCTAGATTCCCCGTCTCCAACTTTTTGCTGGTGCAAGAAAATCAGTCTACAAGGACGGCAAGGAAACAAATTCTCACAACCCGCTTACCACCATGAAGCCAGATGACACAAACGCCGACATCCTGACACACTCGGGTTTTCTTCGGGCCTAACTAGGGCATCAGTCGAGTGCAAGAAATTATCAATGAGCTACGGGTCGTAACTCATAGCCAACAAACACCTCGTTCTTGTCAAAGGCCAGCGTCTGCAAGCCACGTGGCAGCGACTGAGAATGCCTTCGCGGCTTCAGATTTGGTGGACCACGCGGCCCGAGGTCACTTGCCTCTCCAGCTAGTACGAGCTTTCTTGTTAAGATAACTGGCTTTTACAACTTGGGATCTAACAATAACAACAACAACTGGCTCTTACTGGACTGCAATAAAGCGGTCGTACAACGTCTGTGGCGAGATTTAAGTGGCCGTATTGTTGCGTACGATTTGTGGCTTAGAATATTCTGACTAACTAGGAAGTACTTGATAATCCGAGCGGGTGGTCACGCTAGGCAGATCGCTAGTTTGTACAGGCCGGTAGGTACGTGGTAACTCGTGCATACTTGCCTGATCCGTATCAAGACGTGACTATTGCCAACCTTTCAGAGTCGGAGTTGTACCTCGCGTGCTGCCATGGTGTCAGGTAAACAGCTCACCACTCGACTATCATCACACCGAGCCCGCCATTTGCGCGCATGATAAGAAACAGGGTTTATTGAATCGGTTGTTTGATAGAATGTGGACCCGTTACGGATTATTTAACTGATGTAGCAACACCTTGCCATACAATTTTATTTTAAAGAGCATATTCGAGGTAAGGCGTGCTAATCGGATGCTCCATCAGGTTCTTTCGTGTATAGGCGTGGCCTACTGAACGCCTGTGTATTTCCGACGCTCTGATGAAAGGTAAGGGCGGGGCCCGTACACATGCGCTTGATAGGAGGTTGCCTTTGTGGCCTTTAGAATGCAGAATCCGTGGTGGGGTGTTGATGGGCCGGTTTTTACTGTCTTTACATCATGCTGACCTGTCTGCCCCCAGGGCCGACTACCATGGGAGGACGACCTCGCGTAGCGTTCGTGCTGGCCGCGATCTTCTTTCTTGGTACCTTGAGTGGCCTAAACGCGGGGCGCACTCTTAAAGCAGACACGGGAAAGGTGGATACTAACACAGCTGTTGTCAGGGGTCCGCATAACGAGCATGACGACCACGACTCGTCGGACGACCATGAGATGGAAGTTATTGACTACACGGCAGGCACGGATCCGCCTCCTCCGCTGGCGAACGTGCACCATGGGCAGTTGCGGCCTGTGAAGTTGGACTTGCTGCCTGGGTTCTATGGAGGGAAATGGCTGCGAGACGAGGAGGACACGCAGCATTTGCTGGACCACACCTATGAGCGGGTGATGGAGAACCTAGGGCAGCACTTCGACCACGCGTTGACGGCCGTGGAGATGCAGGTAATGCGGTTGAAAGTTTCGAGATACAGCGTTGTGACGCTCTGTTTATCAGCAGTGTAGAGGCATTGCGTGAAGTGTGAGGCAATTTCACACAGGATGTTAGAGCGCATGCACTTGTAGAAGAGACATAGTGGCATTGTGCTGCAAATGTTAAGCTTGAGAAGTCCCTTTACCTTTCTAAAAGGGTTTTCAAGGCTGGGGTCTGCATTAGGGAAAGGTTACTGCCATGTCAGATATTAAGCCAGGTTGTTAGGTTGATGAGCAATATTAAGTTTTGTTATGCCTGCAATGACGCCAGCATGGTCGTGTCCCGGCATCTAAGCAATGTGGGTTTGCCGGTTCAGGGTTCGGGGCAGCCAACCACTGTACCTAACGACAAAATGGTTATGCAGACAGATACAGCATGCATGTGCTGGGAGGATGGCTGGGTGGGGCAGGCTTTCGGGCAGGTGGACGGATAGATGGATGGGCCATGTGCATGGCCATGGGATGAAGTAGGTTGTCATGCACAGCGACCAAAGGGGCTGACAGGCTGCTGTGTTAGATCGGAGGGTGTCTGTGGAACCTGTGGGGAAGGTAGAGGGCAACACGGTGGTGATAGAGCAGCGCATGTGTGAGTGCTGGCATCCGTGGCTTCTACCCAAACACAAGCCATCGCCACTGGGCAGGCAATACGAGGACAGCGGCACATTCTCTTGACGGTGGCGATAATGAGAACTTGGAACAAGAGCTGGCCCTGGTTGCCCCTTGCTCGCACGCCCGCACCGTCCTGTGGCTCGCACCATCCTTCTCTGGTGGCCCGCATGGTGGCCCGCATGGTGGCCCGCATGGTGGCCCGCACCATCACTTGCTCCGTCATGTGTTTCGCCCGGGCCTACCCCACCAGTGCGTCGGGCTGGCCCCCTGTGCACAGCAACACCCACGCGCCAACACATGCGCTCATGGAGGCACCCACGCATGGACCAGTTGTCTGCCCACCGATCGCGTTGCCTTGCATGATTGCTTGCTTATGTGCTCCCCGTTTGCCTGCTTGCCTGCCTGGCACGTGTCCCCCTCGGCTGCTACTGCCAGGTGGACAAGCACGTGCGCCAGCACATCCCAGAGATCCGTGCATTTGTGGTCAACACGACCCACTCATTGCAGGACAAGTACACGGTGAGGGGGGGGGGGAAGGGATATCGGACGAGGGGGGGGGCAGGGGAGGAGAATTGGCAATCTGGGGGGTTGCAGAAGGCAGGGGGGGTACAGCAAGGAGAATGGGGGGTCCGTCCTTGGGTATGGTGAGGCATGCCAAATACATGCGAAGGGGAACCTGTAGACTTGTGTTGTGCCAGGTCCATGACTGGATATGTCACAGCGGGTGGGGAGCTCCTCCCATCGACTTGCATGCTTGCATTGGAGATGCTGGGCTTGAGGTAACCCACATGCTTTTTTGCCTCTCTCTGCACGTGCCGTGCCACAAGGTCGTACCGGCTTGCCTACCCTCCTGTTACAGTCATTACCGCGTTAAGTTGGGATCGCCGCCTAAAACTTGGCGTCGCAACTTAACGCGGTAACGCAACTTAACGCGGGTACGTAACCTTAACGGTAGAATTAGGCTAGCAGCCCACCCCCTCCTCCTTTGACGGACTTCTATACGGCAATCGACAGCTCTCGTCAAGCCCGATCCAGCTGCAGCATCAATATCGCCTTAAGTCCATTTTTCAGGCCAGATATATTGCGAAAGGTGGGCCGTGATGTATGCGGCGCCAAACTTACCGGCGTCGCAACTTAAGGCGGTAACGCAACCTTAAGAAACCCAACTTAACGCGGTTATGACTGTAATAGCATCATGGCCGCCGGTTAGATGGGCAACGTGCGGTCGGCGACATATGGTGGGCGACGTGTGCCAGGACGAGAGCTAGCCCGTGCATGCTTGGGTGGCCATTGGTCGGACAAACGGAGCTGTTGCGTTGCACATGTGAGGTGACATGGTGCCTTTGGGGCGTTTGCACTTTATTGGTCACTGTATCACCACCACAATGGACTTTAGTGGTCACTGTGTTGCCACCACAATGCACTCTAGTGACAGCACTCTAGTAACGGGTGTAATGGGTGTGCTGCTTCCTGCCGGCACCTGTTCCATGGCCTGCTCGTCCAGGCCTCCCGTGTGCACGCAGGGGACCTACATGACCCGCTCCCACAGCTCTCCCATGTCCTCACTGCTTGCAGCCGACGGCGTGACGTTTATTTAACTAATGAATGCTATAGCTAGACGTTGTGGTAATCAGCGCAGCCCAAGCCACATGGACACATGCCCAAGTGCATCTTAGGCCGCATGCACACATGTGCATGTACTCATCCACATGCACGCGCATCTCTGTGGGGTATGCGGTGCCATCATACTGTCGCAGATGCATCCCACCCTTTGTAACCGCTTGGCCCCCTCGCCCGCCCCCCTTGCGTCCCCCCCACACCTCGTGTGCTCCATGGTCGTGCCTGGCCCCCTTTGTCCTACATTCCCCCCTTTACCCCTTACCCCCCAACCCCAGACGGTGGAGCGCTCGCTGGAGGCCATAGTGGGCGTCTACACCGGCCGCACGTGGGCCACCTGGGTGTGCGGCGTCGTCATGGCGCTGCTCGTGGGCGGGCCCTTTGCCATCGTCATCTACTTCTGTGGCAACCAGCTGGGGCGCCTCTTCAGCCTCAACACGGTGGGTGCGGGTGCACGCCAGGCACGGGTGGCGGTCGCGGACGGGGTTTGAGCATGCGTGGGGAGATGGCTTGCTCTGGGGGGGCGCAGCAGCGCTTGATGGCAAGGAGATGTGTTTTATGGGCCCAGATGCGCACGGTGTGCAGGCCTGTACATGCGCCTGTTGGGCAGAGTCGCACTTGTACAGATTTCTACGTGCTTCTGCTTGCACTCGGCAGTGTGCTCAGGAGTCCGAGCCTGGCAGCCTGGCACCCGGGCGGCCGGGCCTCTTGACCACCACTGGTGCGGGGAGGCCTGTTGGGGGGTAGATGGTCTCCACGCTGTTCGCCTCCGCCATGTACATTTTTGTGCGGTCGTTGTATCTGCCATCCGGTCCCTGCGTTCATTGTTTCATGTGTAGGGTTCCACGCAACCACCTGGAAGGAGCTGGCATGCCTGTTACAGGGATCCTTGGCAGGAAGCAGTTTCGTTACCACAATGGGAAGATGGGGCGGGGCGGGGTGGCGGATGTGTTCGGTAGAGGAAAGGACACGGCTTTGCTCCTAGTGGCCCTGATGGCCTGCCCCTGGGTCGGTGTCTAGAGAGTGCTCTCATGCGGTGGTAGAATCCCCTCTGCCCCCCCCCCCCCCCCCCCTCTCTCTCCCCCTCACTCTGTGCTGTGTGAGGCCTTGCACCCAGCATCTGGCACTGGTCGCCTGATGCAACGCGTCATGTGCCCCCTTGTCATTCATGTGGGATATTACCCCCCCATGCTGCCACCCTGTGCGCCCTCGCCGTTGCATCAGATCCTGCTCGTCTGCAACTTCTATGGCATGGTATTCTTCCTCTTCCTCGCCATGTGTGTGTCGGTCTACGGCGAGCCCATGAAGGTGAGATTGGTGAAGGCGATGCCATCATCCTGTTGGTGCCATGAAGGCGAGGCCGGTGAATCCCATCCAACGATCCTATTTGTGCGATGAAGGCCAGCCACGGCTGCCCACAAATGAAGAGACCTGCCAACCCGTACAAGAAAGGAGAGTATGGATGTGCCAGGAAAATGAGGTCAGGATGCTTTACCCATGAATGGAGGAAGGCCTGGGCAGGCCGTGTGTGTGTGGACATGTTGCTGTGCCAGGATTTGCCTAGGGTTGCAGCCATGAGCCCATGCCCTGCGTGCGTTTTGGTCGTGCTGGCAAATGGTTTGGGGTCCCATCCTCACCTTCCACCCGCTCTAGATGAGACAGGAAAGGATTGTGAGCGTGGCTTGAGCAAGGTCTTAGGGAGAAAGCCACCTCGCAGGAGAGCTGTATTGAATTTCCTCATACAGCAAACATGACATATTTGTCCATATTTATGTATCAGACAGCAGCACCCCCATGCTGTGGATCCACGCATGCGGACTACCGATCCTGGGGGATTCACGCACGCGTGTTTGTCCATTTAGGCTTGGGTGAAATGCAAGTGCATGGCTTGCCAAGGTATCCGCTGGTTTGCTTCGCCAACTTTAGGCCGGCATGATGTGGTTGGGTGCTGCCTGTCTTGTGTTGTCGTGGCAGGATGATGGCGTGTCTGGCCCCTGCGTGCTTGACACAACCGTGCCAATCCGTGTGGCTGCCTTGTATCTGCCAGTGTGCTCTCTCTGAGCGCTCCCACACCCGCATGTGTGCGCGTGCTTGCCCTACCTTCCCCACATCCTGTGCCGCGGTATCTCATGCCGCTGCTCCTGCAGATCCTCCACCACAGCTACCTGGAGGGCTACACCATGCTGCAGCTCACTATGGCGGCGCTGTACATCGTCTACGTGCTGCTGCACCTGGGCCTGCTCTGCACCGTGCAGGTGAGGCTGCCGCGAAGGGGGGATGTGTGTGAGCAGGCAGACATGCACAAATTGTTTTGGCGCTAGTCAGAGGTTGTTCAAGGAAGTTTCAGTACACAGTCACAGTTGTGTTTGGCAAAGGATCAGCATGCTGCCAGCCATGCTTGCTGATTATGTGGGGCTCGGTTCGGGACCATTTCTCACAATCTCGCTGCCCTCACATGTTTTGTCCCCACTTGCCTGGCCCCGCGCCATCTTGTGTCCACCCCTTGTCCCTCACGTGTCCCTCGTCCCTTGTCCCTTTTGCACCCTGCGTCCTCCTCTGGCCCCTTGCGCGCGCAGCTGCTGTGCACAGCCATCCTGCGCGTGCTCTCGGTGACCTCCATCGGCGTCGCCTACTACTCGTACATCTGGTACCCAGCCATCCTGGACGAGCCGCCGCGGCTGAACAACCCGGGCCTGGACTACCTCGCGCTCTCGGTGCTCTTCTTCTTCAACATGCTGCTGCCGCGGGTACGCGCGCGCTGACAGGGAGCACAGTAGCGCATTGGGGGAACCGTTGTGCGACGTAGGAGTCCTGGCGACCGTGGCTGTGCTTGCCAGGATTGTGGGATTCACCAGCGTCCTTCAGTCAACCGTGTCTTTGTTGGTGTAGTGTCTTCTGCCCACGCCCTGCCCAAAAGGCGCGCCAGGGATGCTGCTGGAGTTAAGCCAGGGTAGCTCGAAGTGGAACTGCGGCAGGTAGGGCATGGTAGCATTATCTCCGTTATTGAAGCTTTTTTATTCCGTTAAGTAGGCGGTTGTCTACGTGAAACACGTTGCCTCATGGCCCCGCCCTTGTTCTTAACCCATCACTGCCGTGCCCTTTTTACCTAATGTGGGACGTCTTGTCTTGTCCTTTCAGGTGGGCCCGCTAAAGAAGACGGTGCCTTTGGGAGCTCTTCAGAACGTGGTGAAGACGGAGGATGGTCTACGGAACACTGACGATTAATGCGACAGTGCTTGGCGGCGATGCTGCTGCCTGGATGCAGCGATGACGGCTTAGTGGCCATGTCAATAAAGGCTGGCGACAGACTGTGCAAGAATTTGCCTGGCACTATGTAGCTCTCTCTCTGGAATCCGCCGCATGTCGCAGGCAGCAGTTTGGGCCAGATTGATCTTGTGGGCAGCCATGTTGACAGATACTGTTATATTCTTTGTGGTCCGAGCCTTCCCTAAATTCGTCTCGTCAAGGCAAACCTCTAGAACCACCTGTCCCCATGTAGTGGGCCAAAAAAACCTGCGTTTGACATATTCTGATAGTGGCGGACTGACTGGGAGCAGGTCATGGATCCTGAAGGAGTGAGACACAATAATAGCGAACGCCATGTCATGTCGCGTTCCTGCACATGCCATTACATCCGGCCACACCTCCAATTAGCCTGCCCGTGTGGCCCAGCACTGCCCATGCCGTGCATGGCCACGAGGCGGCTTGCATGCCTGCTCAGGTGGAGAGCCCTGAGGTACCACCCAATTGAGCCAGTTGATGAGATATGCCGGACCACAAATGGGTGCATGTGGTCGGGCATGAAGGATGTCCAAACAATTTGTTTGAATGTGAGACCATTGTCTGCAGAATACGCAGAGTGATATATTATCAAAGAGAGTGATACATAAGAGTTTGATTACTGATAGCCCCTGCCTAGCATGTATCTCTTACGTCACGAGTCATCCCGGTCTCATGCAGCCGCCGTGGACAACTTTTAGCGCACACTGTACGCTCCCTGGAGCTAGGTCGATCTCTACCTTGAGAATATAAGTTGAGAATTGATCGATTAATTAATTAAACAAGTGCCTACGGGGGCCCGTAGGGGAGTCACGGAGCACCAGAGTGCACAGCGGGCAGGGGGGCGCCAGAGACCGGCCCCCCCTTCCCTCATGCCACAGGGTGCACATGCAATCGGACCCATCGAAACGATCCGGCATGCATCCCGGCCCTGTGAGTGCAATATGACCTGTGTGAGCATCAGTGCACTAAACTATAAGCTGAGAAGAGCTGCATGACTGGAGCTAGCTACACTAAATATTGCGTGAAGACTGCCATGCGCGCCTGCAGTCAGCTTGCTGCCCCTCAGCTTAGCATCAGCGCCTGCCACCCGACCATGCATGGCTATGGATGTAAATGTATCGGCGCGCAACATATCATTTGAAGTGCACGTAATGAAGTGCGAATAATGTAATGCACTGCATGGTATCCATAATAAAGCACGGTTTCCTAGTGCATTATGCCTGCCTTCAAGCAACCAACCAGGACCAGCTGACTGTGTTTAGAGTAGCAAGAATGTAGCGCTTTTGGCATGTGTTGCCAGCACCAGGCAATTTGCATGTATGCTGCACACACGATGTACAGTTCTCGCGCACATACCATGCCTGCACATCTCAATCAGAGTCCTCCATCAGCATTAGGCATCAAACTATGGCCGGCTGACCCATCATCAATTCCTTCATTACTATCGACAAGATTCATGAGAACTTCCATTGGCTATTTTTCTGGTGCCACGTTATATTTCAATCAGAAGAATATCCATGCTCCCATCTGAACCAGCAGACACAGTGGGGGATGCCCGGGGTCTTTTCTTGGCCGCGCATCCAGAATCAGGTGCATCCACCACACACCCGCCAGGAGCCCTGCGTGGGTGTGTTCGGGCCCATGTTTACATCGTACACGCATGCATCAAGAGCCTCCGCATTGTCAATACGGGAACGCAGCACACAGAGACGGCATCGCTCATCAAAAAATCCAATCAAGCCCGAAAGCATGAAAGTGCAGGTTTGTGGAAAACATTGAGTTGCGGCATGCTTCGCAAATTCCTGTTGCTGACAACAAAGTAAAAAGCCTACCATGCACACACTAGATAAAATTGCATTAAACCAATTTTGCAAAAAGTATAGACACTTCACCAACCACACAACTCTGCGACCCACCTTGAAGTATCCTCCTTCCCCGGCATTTTCCGTTGCGCTGCCATGTCGACCTCTCGCTGGAAGGCCACGGGGGAGGGCGTCTGGTCCATGCAGATAGGAGCAGCGGCGGTTGGACATGAGGAAGCCTCCAGCTTCACAATGCCCATACACACAAGTGGCATTTCCCTCTTTACCACGACAGGTGGCGGGCCGCCTGGGGATCGGCCAGCAGCCTCCTTTCGGGCCCTGCCGTCCTTGTCACGTATGGCGCTGCTGGCACCATTCCTTTCTCGCACAACAAATGGTTTCCCCTTGGATGGCATGCCCCGCTGGTCCACCTGCAACTCCTTCTTGACTGTCTTGGTGCCAATCGTCGCCCTTGCCGCAGCATCACTGGCCGTTGATGGCTCTCTGTTGGCAAAAGCTGTGCTGGCACCAATGGCCAGCGTGGCTCTGCCAGCCACTTGCGATGTGTATCCCCCAAGCCCTGCCGTGAAAGGAGCGGAGCTCTCTCCTGCAGCCTCCACGAATTTCTCGCCTGACTGGCTCGCCACTGCATCCCTGGCCATAGTCTCCCAGTAGGATATCCTGCGCGTGGCGCGTGCTAGCTCAAGGCGCGCCTCGTCCAGCTGCTCGCGCGCATCACCCAGCGCCGCCGCCTCCTGTTGCAAGGCCTGCTGTGCCGCACGATGAGCCGCCGCTTCCGCGCTCAAGTCCCTGGTCAGGCTCTGCACTGCCTCCTCCAGAGCCTCGATGCATTCTCTCTTGCAGTCCACCTCGGAGGACATCCCTGCCAGCTGAAGCTGAAGCGAGCGCAGCTCCGCGTCCCTCCTTGCCAGACCCGCTTCAAGTTTGACCTTCTGCTGGCTCACCTCACCCAAGGTCTTGGCAAGCTGCTCCATCTCAGCATGCTTCCTTGCTATAGCCGCCTCCAACTCTGCTGTCTGCTGGTGTGTGCCGCCCTGTGCCTGCAAGTGCCGCTCCAGCTCAGCTTCCTTTTGTGCCAACGCTGTTTGGGCATCACTCAACTGCTGGCGCATGTCCCCAAGTGCCTCCAAATCTTGCTCCAGCTCAGCATCCTTACTTGCCAGCATCGCTTCCGCCTCCAGACCTTGCCGGCGCATGTCATCGAGAGCCCTTGCATGCCGCTGCAGCTCTGAATCTTTTCTTGCCAACTCTGCTTGGGTCTCTAACAACTGCTGGTGAGTGTCATTTAGCATTGGCAAGTTCTGCTCCAGCTCAGCATCCTTACTTGCCAACAGCGCTTCTGCCGCCACAGCTCGCTCACGCATGCCATCCAGCACCTGCAAGTGGCGCTCCAACTCCGCATCCTTCCTGGCTGATGCAATCTGCCACTCCTTGTTCTGATGCCGAAAGAGCGCCATCTCGGCTCGCTCCTGCGCTAAGGTGGAATGTGCTTCCACTGCCTGCCGCTGCGCGTCACGCAGCGCAACACGTGCTGCCACCAGCTCCCCTTCCTTGTCGGCCACCGCGTGCTGCTTGGCGGTCTCTTGTTGCCGCATCTCTGTGAGTGCCTGTTTGCTGCGCTCCAGCGCCGCCGCCATGTCCACAGCTGCCGCTTCGCCAGCCACCCTGCGCTCCCTCTCCCCTTTCAACTCTGACCGCGCACACGCCAACTGCTTCTGCTGTGCACATGTCTCTTCCACCGCAGCCGCCAGCTTGGCACGTGCGGCCTCGAGCTCTTCTTCTGCCACACACAGCTTGTCCTTGGTGATGGTCAGTTGCTCACTCTTTTCTCCCACCTCACCTTGCAGCCGCTCCAACCGTTGCTCCTGCGCCGCCAGCGCACCAGCAGCATCTGCCAGCTGTGTGCGTGCCCCCGCAAGCTTCTCCTTGAGCGGCCGCAGGTGCGCGGCCTCCTTTTCAGCGGCCTGCTGTGCGGTGCATGCCTCCTCCAGCCGGCCTCTGCCCTCCTCCACCACCGCCTGCAGCTGCTTCCGCTTGTCTGAGGACGCGGTCAGCGCTTGGAACGCATCCGCCAGCTGTTGCTGCAGCAGGGTGGACGCTTGCTCTTGAGTCGCAAGCCTTTCCTCCCATTCGCCGCGCGCCGCCTCCCTCGCCTTCTCCTTGCTGCTCAGCTCCGCCCGCACGGCATCCAACGCCTGTTCCAGGCCGCGCATCATCAGCCGGTCCCCCTCATGGGCCACTAGGGCGCACTCCAGCTGTCCCTGGAGCTCCCCCATCTCCCTGTCCCTCCCCTGCACTTCCGCCTGCAATACGCACACCCGCTCCTCCGCCGCACAGCATGCCCTAGCAGTGTCCTCCAGCTGCCGCTTGGTGTCAGATGCCAACTGTTCCAGGCACGCGACCCGCTGGTGCGCAGCATTTGCATCAGCCATCACAGCGGCCAGCTGTGCATGGAGCTGGGCGATTTCTTCAAACTTCCTGACCAAGTCCCCCTCTGTCAGGGCCCACGCCTCCTCACTTGCCTTCACCACCTGCTCCATCCTCTCCATCCCATCCACCACGGATGCCAGAATGTCCTCGCCGCCCTTCACCTTCACGCTCAGCTTCTCCACAAGACCCACCAGTGCGGCCAGTTGGTCATCAATGACCGCCCTCGTAGCTGCCTTCTCTTGCGCGTCGTGGCGGCCAGCATCCAGCTCAGCTTGCGCAGACCGTAGCTGACAGTGCAGCATGTCCGTTTTACTTCCGGCCTCCCACAGTTGTGCCTTGAGCCGTGACTCCTCGATATACATCTCCTGGACCTGCGCCTCCTTTGCATCCCGCTCCCCCGCTATCCGCTCGCATCCCTCCAGCGCCTCCTGCAGCTCCCCCGATCTGTCCCGCAGTGTGCCCGCCAGCTCCTCCCTCTCATGCAGCAGCACCGCCTCCCTGCCGCCTGCGTCCGCCAGCATGGCTGCGTAGCGCTGCTGGTCTGCAGCCGCCTGTGTCCGCAGCGCCGCGAGGGTCTTGAGCAAGTCAGCCACGAGCGCCCGGCTGTCCCCCAGCGCGGCAAACTGCTCGCCCGTCGTCTTCTCGGCCAGGGCCACCTGCGCGCGTGCCTCGCCCAGCTGGCCCGTGCTCGCCTCTAGCCGGTCCCGCAGCTTGCGCATCAGCTCGCCCGCACGCTCCACGCGGGCCTCCTGATGATGCACCTGCAAGCAACCAGCGAGCGAGGGACGATACCAGGGGGGAAGATGATATGTGGCAATGGAACATCACTGTCAAAGTAGCTATGGCAGGGTTGTAGGGCTGAGGTCAGCGCATGGCGTTATTGCAGCGCAACGTCACAGCAAAGCCAACATGGGAGAGCAGATGCTGGTGAGAATCTGGGGCCACCAAAGGGCAGGAATGATTGCAGAACCATGGCTAGGAGGAAGAGGGTGAATCAGAACAACAATTTCAGCTGTTTAAGTTTTCAAAGAGCAGCATAGTGATTTGGCAAGAGCAAGAGCTTTCAGTGATTCTCTCGAAAGACAGGGCATACTGAAAAAGTATTTTCAGACTGCACGGATGCCAAAGGAGAGTAAGTTCCAGCATGATCAAGCAACCACGATGCCACATGCATCTCAAATATACGCTATCCACCTAAAGGGTCACAAGACCCGCTAACTAACAGAACTTGTTATACACTGTGCTAAATGCATGTTCGCTCACGTCACATACGCATGCATGGCATGCCTGTACCTACCTCTTTCTCCAGATTCTGCCGGGCCTCCTCCTGACTGGCCACTGCCTTCTCCAAGCCCACCACCTTCTCCTCCAGCGTGCGGATACTCGCATCGCGCTCCTCCACGAGCCCCGTGAGCCTCCACGCCTCCTTCTCCGTGCATGCCAGCTTCTCCCTGAGCGCCGCCTCCTGGCGGGTGACCGCCTCCAGCTGCGCCTGCGCCGCCTGTGTGCTGGCCTCGCTCGCCGTCAGCCGCCGCGTGCTCTGGCCCAGCTCTGCCACCACACTGTCTAGCATGGCCCGCCGCTCTGCCAGCTCGCGCGCGTGGCCCGCCTGCATCTCCTGCAGCATGCTGCGGTGGTTGCCCTCGATGTCCACAATGGAGGCCATGACCACGCCGAACGAGGTGTTGAGGAAACCAGCAAGTGCGGCCAGCTCCGTGCGCACCAGCTCACGCAGCGCCGACGCGGTCTCGCCCGACCCCAGGCAAAGCGCGTGCAGCCGCTCAATGTCGGCAAAGTGGCGTCTGCCAGAGTGAGAACCATGGCAGTGGGGCAGGGTAGACGATGAAGGAAATGGTGATGCGTGGTGGCAGGCAATCTGTCATGGTGATTGCATTGGGACGCTTAATGCCCACGCAGTGCAAATGGGCAGCGGCAGGTGTGCATCAGCTATCAAAAGCAGAGCTGTCCACTTCAGCAGACATGCATCACCACTTCGTGATGGCAAACGCTGGCCAGGCCGTTGTGAGAAAACATGCACACAGCTAGCAGCAAATGTGCTGAGAAATATGATGACAACATCTGTGGAAATATGTACATGAACGTGGGTGAATTCAAAGCGTACCTGCATTTACTTTGCTAAGTTCTAAAGGTAAGCCACTTGGCAGTGCATCAACGTGTGAACAGAACCCGTAGGCCTCAATGCTGAGTGTGCTTAACCTGCTGTGACTACCCTCTCATAACGGAGACCTTTACAGAAACGTGGACAACTAGCGTTAAACATTCCAAAATAAAGATTTTTGTGTCAATACACAACCACATGGAGGGTATGCCGGCAGAGGAGACATAATAGAAAGCAAAGCCATCAAAAATATTTTACACTGTGTCAAATATTTTGAAATTGCGTGGCGCAACACGTCATCAGCATTGGCTTCGTAGCTAGTCATCAGTCGTTACGAGTCAAGGAATTACAACAATACAAGGATTCGCGGTTAGCCTCTCCCTTTTAGAGAACTGGCTCTACTGAAGGCCATGGTGGTTGCTGGGACTAGGGAACATGGTTGGCTTAGTGATACTGCTACCTCATCTGGCCCATCCTTTGGTACCATTTAGAGAACTGAGAGGATCTATACAATAGGTTGGCAATCCCACTTGGGCGCTTGAGCCACGGGGCAAAGTTGGGCAACTTACTGGATGCATTGACTGAGCTTGCTCCGAAGTCCTTTATTTTCTTCGATGAGCTTCTCCATGCGCGTGGTAAGCTGCGATAACAAGCAACGTGCAAATGGTGCGACACAATCAGAACAAACGAAAGATTGCAGAGAAGGCATCTAAGATGACAGAGATGGCAAAGTCATGCATTAGTAAGCCCACGCATTCAGGGCAGCCGAGAGAGATATCGATAGGTGTGCATATTTAAGTTGGTGTTTGCAGGCCAACATATTACATGTTAGGACACTGGTGGCCAATTGAAGGGTCATACCATACAAAGAAGCCCTGCCTAGAATACTTGTCCCACTGCTCTAAAAGGAAAAAAAATATGCACACCTCTTCAACCTTGTCTTCTTGAAGCCGGCAATGTCGTGAACGCTCCTCCACTGTGTCTTTTAGCTTGTTGATGTGCAGCAGGTTCTCCATTTCTCTTTGCACATTTTTCATCTCCATGGCACGCATTTCATCTTCGAGTGACACAGTGTTCTCCTTCTGTTTCCTGCACAGTCGCCATATGCTTTGAAACAACTCGTCTTCCTCGGCAATAGCCTTGGGACAAGCATATGGAGCAAAAGCCCAGAAATCATTAATGACAGGCCTGTTGCTGCACAAGCTTTTCCTTACAACTTTTTAAAGATTAATGTGAGACGTGAAATCTTTACGTGCTTATTTTTTGCCACCATTGCAAAGAGTTTTTCCACCTACTGCCAATAAGACAGAAACAATTCGAAGTAGGTCTGGTTCTGAAGAAACCACCATTATTTCAGTTACCGCAAGTGCTCTGAAGGCCCCTACAAGTAATGCTATATATCATAGTGAATTTGTAAGAAAAGGCAGGGCAAAGAAATCACAATGCTTACGGTTTGCCGGGCAGTGGTGCATTTGCTGTCAAGGCCCCCCTGGAGGGTAACATCCGTGGAAAGCAACATATCGGACTGATACTCCACGGAGACTTGGCAACTTTCCGTGTCCGACGCATTTTCCACCTGCAAAGACGCATGAAAATCGTAGTTAGCGACATTACGCACAGGAAATCAAGCGAAGAAAGAGGAACAGGAAAAGTGACATAAATTGTAATTTCTGGATTACTTACCAACGACAGGACTGAGCGCGACAGGGTATTAAGGAAACATTTGCATTCAAACATTCCATCGACAGTTTCCTGCTGCAGCTTGCGCAAATCCCGCCGCAAGACGCTGCACCTGTACGTGGCATCCATTCCCATGCCTTCTATTTTCATGAAGGAAACTGAGTTTGCTCCCCAGAGCAACAATTAAAGAATTACTGGCGACGATTATGATGGCTGGAAAAACAGGGGCTCGACAATTCCATTGGTAGGGCCGCAAAATAATGATAATTTTCGACAGGGTATCAGGTTGTTGACGTCGGCTCCCGCACGGTCCTCGGAAGCATTATGGCAAAACTGAAGTCACCAAAGATTTGTTGAGCCCTGTTTATCAGAGCTTTGCCTGGATGCGCGAAAAATTCAAACACGATATGGTTGCTGCTAATCTGTTTGAACGATGGTTAATGCCATGCTCGAAAAATAGGCCGCAGCCTTTGTTCACGAATCGAACCTAGCGTTCAAAATCAATTTCGAAAATGGAGCTCCTGTTGACAGTACGCTACCGTAAATGGAGCTAACGTATGATTGCTGCCAGCACTAAGCCGGTGGCTCTGCTGTTCTGCCAGTCTGCCATTCGCAACATAAGTTAGGCTTTTTCGCGCAGATTCGCTGCACCGAGAGCTGCACTGAGCACCTGCACGCACTTTTAGTGAGGCGCGGCGCGCGTTCGGCAACTGAATTCTGGCTAACGCCCGATGCTTTGAACTGCGTCTTCGCGCGCAAATCGGTGGTAATCTGCACACTGCACAATGCACAGCGCAAGTTGCGTGTTGCACTGATGCAGTGCCCGGTTTTACCTCAAAATGGTAAAGACACAGGGAAGACAGTCTTGAAACAGTCTATATTTACCTGTAAGACACATGTTTATGCAGATAATGCAGTGTGCCTACGTACTTACCTGGGCCCAAGAGCAGCAACATTAGTCAAACTGTTCTGTGGTACCTAAATCGCATGGCGGACGCCTGTCATGCATGTCCTCATTTCTTGAACGGGATTGTTCTCCACAACATGGCTGCAAAATTCGGCTTATATATGGCGTACTAAATGGTCTGGAAAAATTTTCAAAAGTATCAGGGGAGGTACCCGAATTTTCCAGGTCGTAATGCTGCTGCTGCACAACTACGGCGCGAGAGAGAGAAACTAGAAGAACGGGCCAGGCAGGAGAGACAACGGGCCCAACAGGAGAAAGAGCGGGCCCAGTTGGCAAAAGAACGGGCCCAGCAAGAGCAAGAAAACAGAAGCGAGGCTGGAAATCCCATTGATGATGCAGCTGCCGCTTCCGCAGATAATGATGATGGCACGATATACACCAATTACATGCCCGTTAAGGTGAAGGAGGGGGTTCCACACCCCGACGCTTGTGTGGAAACCCAGAGTCTTGGACAGATCCATCCGCCAAACCCCACGTACTCCCATTATCTTAAGGTGAGAAAGCGGCATTCTTTTAAAACCAACCTACTGGGGATCTGGAGTTGTAATCATTACATGGAATAAAATCATCAGCGTTGCCAATGCCTGCTAACACCTTGACTCCATGCGAGCATTTTGTGCAACATGTTTCCTTTCTGCAGGATATTGTCGCCAATGGCGTGCTGTCATCCCTGCAGCTGGAGACCGTGGTGGTAAGTCCTCTTCTTTATGCCATTGACCATGCCTTGCAGATCTGAGGGGCAAGTATCGTTCATCGTGTTGCACGCATACAGCAGTCATGCCGTGCGTGGAAGGATGCGTGGTTTACATTCATAGATCGGAGGCAAGGGTGGCACCTTTGCGTCCTGACAGCGCAAAAGGTATTCCTACACTATGGTCCAGGAGGCGTTGTTTCAAGCCCTACCCATCCCCCTCGCCCCAGTCACCGGTTCCCTCCTAACGCTAGGTTAGTTCCCATGCTCGAATTCCTATCTACAAGTCTCCAGGATACCCTGCTCTGTTTATCATTTTCTAACTTCATTACCCAACGCATGAATGCTGATAGTTGCTTCGCTCCTACCTTAATGCGGCTGCCCCCCTTCCCCTTCCCCCCCCCCCCCCTCCCCCCTCCAACGGTCCCCCGCTCTCCTCCCCCCTGCCCCCTTCCCCCCCCCCCTCTCCCCTCCCCCAGTACGCCAACATGCGGTTCGGCTCCACCCTGCCCGACGGCTCACGTGCGGGTTTCTTCCTCGGGGACGGGGCCGGCGTGGGCAAGGTGAGGGGGGGCAGATAAAAGATAAAAGATAAAAGAAGGAAACAGATTTAAGACAAAGGCTGCTGTGTAAAATGTGTCTTGCTAGGATTGTTGGAATGAAAGGAAGAGGTTCCCATACCGCGTTGCGCCCCGTTTCAGTTGCTCATTGCATGCCGCGTCTGGTCATGCAATTGAGCCATGACCTTTGGTCAACACGGCTTTACGTATGTGGATAGAAGCAGCTCCGAACACCCAAGTGAAACAACCGTGCGCGAACTCCCGATGGCAACCTTGGCCAGCGTCGATGATAGATTACTGATGGGGCGGGTCCGGTGCCGTGTGTCCGTGTTCTTACGGCTGTGTTGGTCCCACCAACCCCGTGAAGTGGGATAAAGAGCGCTCTTTTAGACGGGCGGTGTGGCCATGTCCCATGGCCAGTGGGGGTGGGGACGCATCGAGGCATCCGATGTGTGAGGGCGGGACAGGGTAGGCACGGCGGCAAAGTTTAGGCAGGTTTGCCGTTTGCATACTTGACAAGGGGGGATGCCCTTAGTTGCATGCTTAGCGTCGGTGCGGTTGCCGTGATGGCTTTTGAGCTCATTAGGTGCCCCCCCCAGCCAGAGGTGTGTCCGCCGCACGCATGGGCAAGCAACATTTTGTTGGTGTAGCATGACACTTTGTGTTGGCAGCCGCCAGCAGAGATCGAGGGTTGCCCGCTCCGTGCCCCTACCATGGCCACTTGGGTGGGAACATCCCAGTATGCATGCCGGCCAGCCATGCAGCGCCGACCTGTGTGGGACCAGGCTGTGTGGCGCCAACACATTGCCGAGTCCCTCGCGGCTCGCGGCTGGTTGGTTGTTCCCCGTCCCCATCGAGATGCCATCTGCCGTGCACCACGTGTCTGGCACGCATTTTCCAGATGCCCTCCGCTGTCTTTCTCTTGGCCACAGCCTCCCTCAGCCCACCGTGCTTTCCCATCATCCTGACCGCTGCCTCCCTCAGCCCCCCCCTTCTCCTGTCCCCCATGGCTCCCCGTGCGCCGCAGGGTCGCCAAGTGGCAGCCCTCATCGTCAACCACATGCGTGCGCCGGACGTGCGTGGCTCGCGGGTGCTGTGGGTGTCCGTATCCACCGACCTCAAGTGGGATGCCGGTGAGCCGTGCACGCCACACGCACACGTGGTCTCCTCGCCACACGCACGCACACGTGGTCTATTTTTAGGCACGGCCTGCCATTATTGGTAGACACTGCGCATGCTCGTGGAGGTGTTCCGCGTTGCAGGGGCTGATGGCTGCGTGGGCTCGGCTGGTTGGTGGCATGACATGGTGTGTGGGAGCTCCTGCACATACTTGCCGTAGAAGGATTTGCTCAACCACCTGTTTGTGTCCAGGGCACACAAACACCTCTTTCCTCGCAACTCAAGGCATAGAAGTCGAACGTCGAGTCTCCAACAGAACGTGATGGGAGTGTCCTGAGGGTGTGGTGCCACCTGGCTGCGTACTTGCTTTGTGCTTGCACCCCTTCGCTACTGGCTCGTAGCAGTTTATTTCCTGACTTTGCTTCAGCCCTGCATCTGTCTGGCTGTCCCCACACCATCCTGCCCCCCTTGCACTGGGCTAAAAGCGCCTTGCATGGGCCGTGTGCACAACTGCACGTTGTGTGGCATGAGCGATGCTCCGGCACGTTGTGTGGCATGTGCAATACTCCTGACATCGTATGGCATGCGCAATCCTCCTGGCCATTCTGTGATGTTTGGCGTGTGACGGTGCCGCCAGACCGCGACTTGAAGGACGTCGACCCCACCTCACGCATCCCCCTGTACCCAGAGGGCACCAAGTCCCTCCCCTTCAAGGGGAAGCTGTCGGAACAGGGCATCGGTGGGGGGGTCCTGGTGAGTGGTGACCAAGCGTGGTCTTGGTGTGTCTGCATGTGCATGTGTTGGGGGGGGGGGGGGGGGGGCGTCTGTGTGTGTGTGTGCATGCACACTTCAGTGCCATGGCCCGCGCTGCCGACTTGTGGCCTGGCTTTCTCTGCTACACTGATCTGATCACGCTGCAGGACCCACCAACCCAAGAGGCAGCAAGCATGGCTTAGTGCACCTATCGGCCATCGTATGCCAGCAGTCCAACACTTGCCCTAGGCCTGTAGCCCCTGGCATCTGCGCCTGGAGGCTACCAGCAGTAGGTCTAACCCCTACCCCACGACAGGACATGCGGAAGCTGCTGCTCGATCCACTCTGCTGATGCCATTGCGTTTCCTGGCTGTTGAACTCCTTCTCTTTAGATGCTGCTGTCTCTTTACTCCCTTTAGTGGCCAGTCGCTAGACAAACCCTTCAGCAAGGTTTCCAGGTGTTCACTCCCATGGTTGCCCCATGGTTGGTGTCATGGCTGGTCCCATCATGGGCGCAGGGCCAGCCCTTATGTGTCTATGTATCTGTTGTGTAGAGCTTCCCAGGAGTACATGGCACGTTGCCACCCGATCACATGCTTTCCTTGGGGTGTTGCTGAGAAGGGGGATGCTAAGATTCTCCCATCTGCCCCTGCATGAGACAGCAGAATCGGTGGGTATAATGACAGCAAACGGCCGATGACTCCTTCCATTCTGCGCTTGGGTTGTTGCATGGGTGGCTGCCCCTGCCTGCCCCCCATGGCCAGTTCATCACATACTCCCTGCTGGTGTCCGCCAGGGCGGGGGGCGGCGGTGCGGCAGATCCTGCCCCTGCCCCTGCCCCTGCCCCTGCCGCACCGGCAGAAACCTCCCCCCCCCTGGGCGTGGCCGCTCAGATGGACACGAAGGAGTTCATGTCCCCCAACGCGCGGTTCCGTCAGATCCTCGAGTGGCTGCAGGAGGACCCCAATCCTCTGATCATCTTCGATGGTGGGTGAAGTGGAGCTTGCCCACCCAACAAATTGCTATGATTTCTATACCTTGTGCTTTGAAGGATGGACCCACTTCATTTGCAACCGCAATCACGGGGAGAGTAGCCGCGCATCTGCCTATCACGGCCCCCCATTTCTCTTCGCTGATGCTAGCAAACCAACAATAGGAACCGAGCGCTTTGTGATTTTTTTTTCCCTTAACTAAGCACATGCCGGGGAGCCACCCCCATGCGGCTGTTGCCACCATGCCAAGCACCAGTGTCAGGTCTCTCACTCCTTATCATCGTTCCGCTGGTCTACCACCTCACACCTCACTCGCGGGTCCTCATCGCAGAGTGCCACAAGGCCAAGAACCTGCTGGGTGAGGGCCGCAACGCCAAGTCCACCAAGACTGCGCGCGCGGTGGTCCACCTGCAGAAGATGCTGCCCAACGCGCGAGTGCTCTACTGCAGCGCGACAGGTGGGCAGATCATGGTGTCGTGGCAGCATTGTCTACCACTGCACGTTTGCGTCTTCTGATTGCGTGCTGGCATTCTCTGTTTGCGCTGCCTGCCGCAACGTGCGCCGCATCCGCTTGTCGCGCGCGTGCACCTGGCTGCCTATCTGCAACCCGGGGGCTAGAGCCCAGATGCGTGTAGTGGATAGGCCTGGATGCGTGTAGTGGATAGGCCTGGATGCATGTAGTGGATAGGCCTGGATGCATGTAGTGGATAGGCCTGGATGCATGTAGTGGATTTGCCAGCACCATTATCCTCTCAAGTCTCAGTCCAGCCTGCATGAGATACATCCCTCGCATCGTCCCCCGTGTCTGCCTGACCCATGGCACAGCACCCACGCTGGGCCATCGCTACATGAAGACCGACCGCCAGCCTCCCAGCAGCCCTGCGGCTTGGCGGATTGCCACTAGGCATGCACGCGCGCGGCAAATGGCGGCCCCTTCACAGCATGTGCCACCAGCTGTGCCAACGAATGTGCTAACGGTTGCACCATCTTCCGGGGATGTAATAGAAATTTGTGTCACAGGGAGAGCTGTTGCAGAACAGCACTCCATCCTTTCCATCACCGCTGACATCATCAACCTGCTGCGTGCTTCCCCCCCTCCTGGCATATATTCCCGCTGGGCCCCCCTGCAGGTGCATCCTCCGCCCCCAACTTGGCCTACATGACCCGACTTGGCAGCTGGGGGTTCCCCGACATGTCCGCGTTCATGTACGTGCGTGCGCTGAAGTCCCTGCTTTTGTTTGCGCGGGTGCATGAGTACCTTCTTTTGTTTTTAGCTGCATGCAAGTACCTGTTCCTGTTGACGATTGCCTTGGTGTTTGCTTTTCAACTCTCATGACATCAAAGTTCCCATGGGTGTCTGCTTGCCTCTCCCTGCTGTCTGCTTGCCCGTGACATGCGCTGTTCTAAACCGTCCGCCCAACGACAAGTGGCTGCGTCCCAGGCTTTTGGCTGACATTGTTTGTGCTCCGTGCGTGGGGTAGCTGTGAAACCCCTACCTGAAGAACGCGTGTGTGCCCCTGTCATCCGTATCCATCCCCACCCGCCACAGCAACGCGGTGGACTCGGCCGGACTGGGTGCGATGGAGATTTTGGCCATGGGCCTCAAGGCCACCGGTACGTGTGGGTCGGGGGGATGGAGGCACATGCCTGCCTGCGGCTGTTCCTGTGGTGGTGGTGGCAGGGAGGCCTGCTCTTGTACTGTGATGGCGGCGACTGCTCTTCCTGTGTCATGGCTGGTCTACGTCCCCTCACTCTACCCCACTCAGCAAGGCATGGGCAGGGCACGTGGCTTTGAAACAGCTCACCAGATCATGTGGGCACGGTGGGGTCCCGCAGCCGGCAGGGTCCACCAGATGGGATCCATTGCAGCTTGCTTTCATCTTGCGTGTGCACTTGCATTTTTGGCCTGACTAAAGTTTAGCCTTTTTCCTTTTAAATTTGTGGCATCAATAGGGGCGGAACTGTGAGAGAACGAAACTCAGCTGTGGGTGCTTTAGCATGCTGCTGCAACTTCAATCTGAGCGTCTGGATTCAAAGACAGCGTGCTGTGAAGTCTTCCAGCAAAGGCCGACTTTTACCGTACCACGCCCTGGCCACCCAGCCGTGCACCCCCCATGCCAATGTTGGAGGGTGCCGTATTCTTCTGCTCGCTTTGCATTCACGTTGACTGTTGGATTGCTGGGCCTGTTGCCCGTGCTCCCCCTTGGCATGTGCTCCACCGCCCCCTGGGCCCCCACCCCTCCCTGTGTGGCGCACACCCCCAGGCTGCTACCTGTCGCGCACCCTCAGCTACGCGGGCGCCGAGTTCTGCCTGGTGGAGATCAGCCTCGACGCGCGCTTCAAGAGAGCGTGCGTGTTTACATGCAACAGGGCATGCACAGTTTAGGTGTGAGGGAGCGTTCAAGGCAGCCTTTACGCGTGCGTAACGAGAGCATACGTTGCGTGGGATTTCAAGGAGCCAGCCATGATAAATCTTACGGAGAATGCAATGATAAGGTCTGACGTGTCCGTGGGATAGGTTGACGGAGCATGGACTGGGATTACAAGAGCGTGCATGGGAGAATCTAACACAGCATGGAACTGCTGCTCCATGCTTCATGATGCTAACTTTAGGGAAGCGCGGGATAGATGCAACAGGGAATGCGTGGATATGTTTATGAGAGAGCGTCCACGGATTAGGGTTAAGAGTGCGAGTGTGCAGGCAAGCAGCAAGTCAGCGCGCCATCCTTCAACCAGTGTATTCAGTCATATCTGTCAATCAGTAATGCCATCATCCAATGGGGTGACTCTAGCTCGCCAGCATTCCGCGGTCTTTTGCCGCATCCCTTGTGGTGCGCAGAGTGGCGGGAGCCGTGGCACGTCGTATGGCCCTGATGGTGCAAGCCGTAGAGTATGCGTACGCATGGCGATGGCGTGTGGGTCCTGCCTGACCGGTGTCTAGCCAGCATGAGGGGGGGCAGGGGATCATCGTGCAGGCTCCCCTGAGCCCCATGTCCATGCTGGCCCAGCCTGTGAGCCCCAGCACAGGACACAGGGGCATCGGGTTCTCTCTCCAGCGGCATGGGCCTACGCAATCGCAAGCCAACCCCCTTGCCCTTGCAAAGCCATAGGCAGGTTCCCTGCCATTTGCTGGCAAGGGAGAGCCAGTGATCGCCCCACTTGAGCATGCGGTTGGGTTAATGTGTTGTGATGGCTCCATGTCAGGACGGTCTCTTGTCATGTCAGTGATGGCTGGCAGTCGCCATACAATGCGGTCCACAGCACGGCTTCGTGTTACCACGCGTTTCTCTAAAGTCTACACCCAGCTTCTGCCAGATCACAGTGGGCATGATGGTTGTCGTTGGTCGTGCGATGGTTGTGCGGGTCATGTCCACTGTGGCGTGTGTGAGCAGGTATGACCGCTCCTGCCAGCTGTGGATGCTCATCGGCCGCATCATCAAGGAGCTGTCCGACCCGCCACAGGACAAGGACGAGGACAAGGGGCGAAAGAAGGGGCGCAAGAAGGGGCGGGCCATGGCCCAGTTCTGGGGCGCCCACCAGCGCTTCTTCCGGTCAATGCTGGTCGCCGCCAAGGTGCCAGGTGGGTGGCAGCTGGGGTACCAGGTGGGTGGGCGCTACGTTGTGCTGTGGGGGTAAGGGCGTGGTTAGCCTGGTGGACTTGGCATGCATGCACAGTGAATAAGGAAGCATGTGGGCAATGTGCATGGTGGGCGACGCCAAGCGCACTCCTGCGGTGGTCATTGGCCATGAAGCACTTCCGTCGTTTTTGTTGATTCCTCGATCGGTCGGGAGCTTTTCTGGCACTGCCTGGGCGTGGTAGGATCCTTTGGTGTTAACGAACGTGGGAAACCCCCTGGGTGCATGAGGACACGGCAAAGGGAACGGTGGGCCACAGGAATGGTGGGGTGAGCCCCCATGCCGCTGGTTGCAGATTGCTTGTTGCATGTCATGCGTGCTGCAGTTTGCATGTGTTGCCCTCCCGTCGTGTTCCTGCCGTGATGCGTAGAGCCGCATTCTTTCAAACTTTGCGTGGTTGCATCTAAACGTCCTCTCAGCCGAGCGTTGCGATTAATCCTCCGAGCAAGTGACCTTCCCTCGCATCCCTTGCATGGCGCAGCACTTTGCGTTTTATCCATAATAACATGGCCTCACATCTCATTCAAGCGGTCTGTCTGTACCTCACGTAGGATCTGGTTCACGCCCTCATGGGATGGATAATGGGATGGATCAATGCGGCTGCGCTCGGAACGGATCCATCCACGGTGCCAGGTACCACAGGGAATGGATCCATCCCTGTGCTGGCCGAGCTGTGTTCTCATGCAACCAATTGGTGGTCGAATGCACAATACCACCGCTAGTTACTTCAAAACAATCCAGCCACGTGAACTCACACATGCCAAGCATCTGTCTCATGTCCGCCTGCCCCCGCAGCTCTCGCGCAGATGGCGCTGCAGGCGTGCGCCGATGGCATGTGCGCGGTCATCGGCCTGCAGGTGGGTCTCGCACGCCAGCTGGCGCACGCACGCTGTCACCAAACCCTGTGTTGCCACACCCGGTGCCGTGACAGCTACTGTCCATGCAGTCTCTGGCCTTACTTTGCGATACTCTTATGCGACATGCGGTCGACGTATCAACATGTGCGCGAGGAACCAAGTCCCAGGGGCTGGGAGGGATGCGTGTATTCGCGGTTGCAGGGCTTGAACACGCACTTGGCACTAGCAGTGGCCATCAGGTTGAGCCATGCGCCCACTGCAGTTGCCCACGAGAAGGCGGTCGCTTTGTAGCCGGGGCCAACAGGGGCCGCGCCAGCTGGGAAGTCGCAAACCGCAAAAACATACTAGACTATTGCCTTCGGCACAGCACTAGGGGGGAGGGCACAAAAGCTGCGGGTGCATGGGGGGAATAGGGACATCTGGGTGCGGGCAAGAGGGAGGAGAGCCTCCCCTGGGGTGTGAAGGATCCTTGCTTGGTGACATTTGATAGAAGTCGCGTGGCACGCTCTAGCCATAATGGCCGCACCCTTATCTAGGGGCCCTCCTGACCAGAGCCAGGTAAGGACGTCCCACGCAGCTGCGAGTATAGAAAGAGATGCCTGCGTGACTTGCTGGTGTCCGTGCAAGTGTCAACGAGAGAATGCGGTCACTCTCGTCCGCTGTATGTTTCATGTCTATCTCCCTAGGGCTCATACCCCGCGGCTCCCCAACGTGGCTGCGTGACTACTTAACTAATGTGCTAGCTCCCTGTGCACTTGTGCATGGCAAGGCTTTCACCTTGGCTCACGGATGTTGCCCCACCCCACCCGCTCCACGCTGCCCCCCCTCCAACCCTCTTACCTTCCAGAGCACGGGTGAGGCAGCCATTAACGCGGCGCTGGCCGACATGGCGGGTGAGGAGATGGATGATTTTATCTCAGCCCCTCGCGCGGTGCTGGTAGACGTGGTCACCTCGCTGGTGCCTGTGCAGGTGATGGCTGCCCCCTGCGCGCTGCTGGGGCAAGATCGCTCCGTGCTGCGCTACCAGACCGAGGCACGCAACATGGTCACCAACTGGCGCGCCGAGGACGAGCGCGAGGGCGTGACGCGGGACGGCAGCGACGCTGCAACCAATGGGCCCATGCACAGGGAGCAGCCACAGCAGCGAAACTACGACGCCGAGCCGAGCAGGCCCTGCCCGTGGATGGGGGGGACAGCGGCAGCTGGTGGTCCTCAGGGCCAGGGACAAGAGGGAAGCGAGGAGGGTGGGGATGATGAAGACGATGATGTGGATTTCCTGCGGTGCCGCATATGTGGCGCGGTCGACGAGGCAGGAGACGCCACGCTGGATTGTGACCGTTGCCAGAAGACGTTCCACCCTGCATGGTAGGTAACTGTTGCTGTGCATGCAAGTTGCCCAGCGTGGGAGGTGGGGGGGGTCGCTGCGCGTGCAGGTTGCCCAGCCATGCATTTGTCGCGGACAACGCTTGTTGCAACAGGCTGGTTGGGGATGGGATGCCCAATATGAGAGATGGGGGTGATTGGGGTGTATGGCAATGCATGGAACTGTGGTACAGGCGGGTATAGGCGGGTATAGGACAGCGAATATGAGTATCATCTTCTTCCGGGCCACCCATGTAGACGGGTTGGTGGAAGGGTAGGTAGGATTGATGATGTTGAAATCCTGCGCTATCACCGTTCACAAAAGTGCATGCGGCCCCTCATTCGTGCCTGCATTGCGTGCACAGTGCATCCCCCGTGTGTGTCGCTGAACCGTGCCCATTCCTTTCAGTTCTGATTTTGCTACGCGCCAAGTATCGTGGCAGCACGTGCAAACGCCTTGTACCATTGCGCCGCTGTAGAGTGGGCAATCAAGTCTCCACCAAGGGACATTGCCAGGGTGGAAATGCCTTTGTGCGCTCACGACTGCCCTGTCCTCCTATGCACGCGCGGTTGCCGCTCCTTTGTGTTGTGTGCACCCACCGTTGGTCGCAGCGTCGGCCTGGACTGTGTCCCAGATGAAGACGAGCCCTGGTTCTGTCCCACCTGCGAACATAGACAAGGCAAGACCCCTGGCCAGGGGGCAGCCACCGCGCCACCCCCATCACGCCCTGGTGGTGGGCACGGGCGACCTGCGCCGGGTACGGGCCAAGGGGGTCCAGCGGGGGATGACCGAAGCTGGATGACATCAGCGTTGTGTGTGTACGTGGACACGGGCGGTGTGGGGCATGTGCTGCCGTCTTTCCCAAGCATTTGTTTCAACCCCCAGGAGGGCGAAAGGGAGGCAACTGCTGAGCAAGCCCCAGTGGGTGTGGGCGCGGGCGTGGCCAGTGGTGGGCAGGCACCGAGGGGCCCCTTTCACGATCGCACCAACACAAGTGGCAGCAATGTCAAGGCGGATGGCACACAGGCGGGCGCACGAGGAGGGAAACGGCCGGCCCAAGCACCCAATGCGGATGACCCTTGCAAGCGCCACAAGGCGACCAGTGACGCGTGGGGGAAAACCGAGGCTAAAGACGCGTCATCCACGCCAGCAGGACAGAAACCTGGCCGCCGCGTGTTTGCCCCTGGGGGCCCCCTCATGGATGAGCTGCGGCATCTGCTCCTGGACGCGGTCGATCACCTGTCGCTGCCGCCCAACCCGCTGGATCACCTCAAGGTGAGAGCACTGGGTGGCGCACTGGGCATGGGACGTTTTGTTGTTGACACAATATTAACCGGGGGGAGGGGGGGGGGCAATGACCATCTTGTGGGGGACGGTGGCGAGAATCACCCCTGTCCATGTTATGATGGTAGATGGTCACAGGGGCCCTATCTGCCCACCGCTTATAAAGGGATGTTTGTTCGCTAGTACAAACAGTTGTTGCCCTGCTGCACCCTCATTCCTGAAAGTATGTTTGTGAAGCCAAGGGACCAACCTCGCCAGATTGGACTCAAAGGGAGGGGCGTCCACGGGATGGTGCCCGGAAACGTCTCCGCTAGTGGCGTACAGCGAAGGCAGGCCACTTTTCCGTGCTGTGGCAACCAAGGGGAAGCCTTGAACTTGCTCGAACCTGGTGGCACACCTCTGACGTGCGTTTGTGGGCATTGACAGGACCTGTGCGGTGGCGCGGAGAAAGTGGCGGAGATGACGGGGCGTCCGGACCACGTGGTGCGGCGCGAGGACGGCAGCGTCGGTTGCGAGCGCCGCGTGCAGGCGGGCGTGTCCCGTAAGCTGATGAACATGAACGAGCGAGACAAGTTCATGGATGGGTTCAAACACATTGCCATCATCAGCGAGGCAGCCAGCTGCGGCATCAGCCTGCAGGCCGACCGGCGCAGGCCCAACCAGCGGCGGCGGTGCCACTTCACGCTGGAGCTGCCTTGGTGCGCGCGATGACTGTTTTGTTCATTATGCCTCTACGTATACTAGAAGTAGACTGCTGTGCTTTCATGCATACATCCTATTGGTTCTTGTGTGACAGCAGTAGTGCTCAACTACTGCTCTAGTTCTTCTTCTCCTCGGCGTGGGCACTATCTATTGTATGCTTTATGTGGGCATGCTGTCCTATCTGTTCTAACGCACCGAGGGCTCATGCTGGCTGCCTTGGGATGCTGCCGCATGGTTTGCAATGTCTGAGCGTGGCCATGGATGCGCAGCCTCGGAGGTTGCCTGAACAGCGCGAGATTACTGCATGCACGTGGCCAGGCATTTTTTTGGGGGGGGGCGATGGTCATGATTAGGGTGCTGCCCTGCCATCATGCTTGTTAGTTCAGCCAGCACATCGGCAACTGCTGTTTGCATGTCGGAGCTGTTTGTACACACATGCTCCTGCTTCCCTGTGTGCTGGCCGGCTGATCTCCTTGTCCACCAATGCCTACGCCTGGGTGCGCACATGCGCCCCGTGCCCGCAGGTCTGCCGAACGTGCGCTGCAGCAGTTTGGGCGCACACACCGTGCCAACCAGACCTCGGCCCCGATGTACAAGATTCTGGTGACGGACGTGGGTGGAGAACGGCGGTTCGCATCCTCCGCAGCCAAGCGGCTCCAGTCCCTGGGGGCCCTTTTGAAAGGTCAGCCGCTCCTGCGCGTCTACCAGCGCTTGCGTAGGAGTGTTGCCAGGGCAATCCGAAGTGCTGGTGGTGCCAGGTGCCAGGCGCCAGCCGCATACCCCGCTGCATACCTCCATCCCTGTACTTGCACATTTCCCTCACCCCTCCTCTTCTTGGGTGCATGATTGGTGATGGCGTCATACAGAACCAATTTGTTCCTACCAGCCCTTGATAGCTTTCCCTGCATGCAAGCTTGCCCAACCTCTTTAGTTCCCTGCCCTCCAGCCGCCGTCCGTCACCCACCACCACCACGGTCTGTCCATGTGCTGTCGGCCGCAGGGGATCGACGGGACATGGGCGCCGGGCGCGAGCTCAAGGCCTTTGACATCGACAACAAGTGAGTGCAGCCACGCGTGCAGTTGGCCAGAGTGTATGGGTACTGGCACACAAGCGTACTGCACAGTGTACTGGATGCCACATGGGGGTGCCGTAGGCCACACAAGCTCCCCGCTGGCCAGAGAAGCAGGGCCCCATCAGGGATGCCCTGATCACTAGAAAAGGATGCCCCATGCCCGCACTTGTGCCTGACGTCGCCAGTCATGACAACGCCTGGGCAAGCTCGCTGGTCGATGGCATGAGTTGATGCAGCATGTCTTTAGTTCGAACAGGCCACGCGTGCTCGGTTGACAGATGAAGGTGGTCGCTTCATCTGGGACACAGGGGATTAAAGCATGGCCATACAAGGGGAAGAGGGGAGAAGCGCGCCGCTCTTGCCTGCTGTAAAGGCTTGCATGGGGTCACTGGGGCAGCAGGCGCCATGGGCCACACTGATTGCCCCAACACATCTTGGACTGGGCCTCTGACACCAGCTGTACCCATGCACGCGATGTCCCCTGTTTTGGATGCCGCCACCCGCCCCCTTTCCCAGGTACGGCCAGAAGGCCCTCAAGCTCATGTACACGGATGTGCTGGTGAATGGGACGTCGCCGGCTGGCATCGCTGTACCCTCGCTACCCAACGGCGACAACTTCCATGCGCACGCAAAGCACCTGCTGGAGGACGTGGGCATATCCAGGGAGGGCCTCACATCGGTGGTACGCGAGCGGCAGTGGATGATTCTTCTCTCATTAGCACGCGCAGCACACATGCCCACCTGAACGCCTTGTGGTTTTACTGCTGCTGCTTGACGTAACCACGTAGTGGACCAGGGTGGCTCTGGTGCATGGGTGAGCTGCGAACACAGGATGGTACGGGTGCTGCTCAGTGATCAACCCCTTTGCTGGGGCCTTGGAAGGGGTGGTCATGGCCGCCCAGGTGAAACAAGGATGCTACGCTGGCCTTGGAATCGATGTCTTGAGCTCATGCCCTGTGAAGTAACATGAGGGGTGCTGCTGGCCATGTCAACACCCGTCCGCTCGCCTCGCACATTACTGCTAAAACATTTGCTGCTCTCGATTCGGTGCTCTCACATGCTTGAGCTCGCCATATCCCTGTACCATACTGTATGTTATTACTGCTAAATGTATTGAGAATGATGAACTACTATACTACTATACTACTATACAAGCAGCAATGGCTGACTTGTCTGTTGCCTAACGGTGCGTGCGCGCATGCGCTGGCGTCCCCCAGGTGGGCGCTTCCAACGTCCGCATGGACCGCTTCCTCAACCGGCTGCTAGGCATACCCCTCGAGGACCAGACCCGCCTGTTCGCGCTGTTCAGCTCTTACTTTGACAAGTGCGTCGCGGACGCCAAGGCTGAGGGCACGTACCACACCGGCATGATCTCGCTCAAGGCCGACAAGATGACCACCAAGGTGAGGACACGCGATGTAATGATGATCAGATGAGGACACTACACTATTACCACCCAGGCGGGCCGCAGAAAGTGACAGTGAGGTGTGCCCACAGGATGACGGAGAGGGAGGTGAGCCGTGGGCTCTCCACAGGGAGTGTGCTGCCACCGAAGATATTCCCATGGTGTCATGGGATAGGTTTGCAGGGACATGGGTGGACGAGGAGCCCTCTCTTTGGCCTAGGCTGTCCCTACCAGCGCATATATCCCTTGCTAATGTTCTTGCCTAGAGGCGACTACCAGACCCCACACACGCTCAGCCCCACTTTGTTTCGTGCGGGTATCCATCCCCTGTCATGTTTGCGCTTGCATCCCAACCCTTTCCACATTTGGGCGTGCGTCCTCCTCCCGTGGCCTCGGACCCACCACCATCAATGACCATGCGTTCACCGGCTTGTTCTGCTCTTCCCCTCCCCCCCGCGCCCCCCAGCCCGGCTATCCACGCGTGCTGTCCACGTGCCCCTCCTCCGGCGCGCAAACATCCGTGGTGGCGCTCGAGCTCGACTGCGGTATGCCCTTTGCTGCCGCGCAGCAACGGCTGCGCGAGGAGATCGCTGCCTACGGGTCGCAGCCAGGGAGTGTCGACGGCTTCTGGGTGAGCACGTACACACGCAACTACAACCACACGGGGCAGCCCGCCGTGCTGCTGGTCACGGAGACCAAAGCGACGCGGCGGTGCCCCTCGGTCGCTGCGGCGGGGGAGATGCGGGATGTGCAGCCGTACCGCCCGTACAACAGCATGCCCAAGCCCATGGGGGTGCAGAACCTGAAGGCCAACTACCGCAGGGCGAGCCCGACAGAGGTAGGTGGGCGTGTGGGCTTGTGAGGCGCAAGTGTGAGGTGTGTTTGCCAGGAGCCGTGCAAACTTGGAAATGGTCTGCAACAGTTCTTGCTAATAGTCTAGCAAAAAGTCTAGCCAAAACGGACGTGTTTGTTCAAACTGGGGTTCCCTACTGCGTCGCCTAGGGCACATGGGTTTGGGTGTCAGTCTTCTGGTAGTGCCATATGCATAAGGTGATGTACATGTGAGTCTTGCCCATCAAATTCGCCCTTTATCGCGGTTCGTTGAGTGAGCAGGCTGGTATTCTGGTGATGAAGTGTTTTCTCATTTGACATTGCTGTGGTCGAGGGGCATGCGGTCATGGTTGTACGGGACGTCCGAGCACACCCCGCAGGTACCTGGTTAGGTATGGCTGCATGAGGGTGTAGTGACATACTAGTGTGGTGCCTCATTGCATGCCTAGCTGTCCAAGGACGTGCACAATGATGGGCACGGTGACGGGGGATGGGTGCGACACCTCACGACGGTGCCGCTCTCTTGTGCTGGCGCCCCCTTTGATGGACACATCCTCGCCGGCCGAGTGGGACGCCGTGCTTAGAAAGGTCCGGCGTCACTTTCGTGAATTTGGTGTGTTGCCAAATGTCTCTGCTGGCACATTTGACAGCTTTCAGGTTGCGGACACTCTTCTTTTCTTTTTCTGTTGCGCAGGCAGGGTCATGCTCTGGGGATGTGGCGAGTGAGGACGGCCCTCTCGTGACGCTTTCGTAACCAGCCACCCGCGCGTGCGCTCAATGTGGGAGGGGAGCCAGGGATCACGAGGCTACTCATGCAGACAACAGGCAGATACTGCAGCCGGACAAGGTAGAAAGGATTTCTTCTTGCCTTGACGCTGCAGATGAGCAGAACATGAAAGTGGGCCTGTTGATGGTACGGGGCCCATTAGCATCGCTTGCGCTAGACGCTTTCACGACGCGAATCGCCAGCGAACCGTGCGTGTCATAGTACAGACGATGACGCGCTTGCAACCGTCGCTGCCTTTCGCGGTAAGCAGGGTGGATCCCACACCATTTACTTCCTTACCTCATCCAGTGAGCAACGGGCTAGACGATGCAACATCGGTCGCGCCAAGCCCGTTCCTCGTTTGCTGAAGCAAGGAAGTAAACTTTGGGCGATCCCCCTTGTATGCGGCGGAATGCAGCGATTGGCGCAACCCTGCCAGTGTCTCTCGGGCACGCACGGTTCGCTGGCGATTCGCGTCGTGAAAGCGTCTAGCGCAAGCGATGCTAATGGGCCCCGTACCATCAACAGGCCCACTTTCATGTTCTGCTCATCTGCAGCGTCAAGGCAAGAAGAAATCCTTTCTACCTTGTCCGGCTGCAGTATCTGCCTGTTGTCTGCATGAGTAGCCTCGTGATCCCTGGCTCCCCTCCCACATTGAGCGCACGCGCGGGTGGCTGGTTACGAAAGCGTCACGAGAGGGCCGTCCTCACTCGCCACATCCCCAGAGCATGACCCTGCCTGCGCAGCAGAAAAAGAAGAGAAGAATGTCCGCAACCTGAAAGCTGTATGCGTGCACACAAGTGGGGTGGGCTGGGCCGACCTGCAGAGGGGATGAAGAGAAACCCCTTTATGGATAAACTTCCTTTGATGATCGGAGAAGAACCAGGGATGCATCACAGAATCTGCCTAGATCTGTTCTATTCAGGCGTAAACAAATGCTTAGGGGATATGGCCGCCAGACCATGGGTCATCCTTGTGGTGGCCATTGGATCACCAACAGAATGTGGGAACGGCATCACATGCCGATGGGCGGTGGTGGAGCGCAGGCCTTGGCTTTCCCGTGTTGCACGCAGGTTCCAGAAAAGGCCCCGAAGGGATGCCAGGGTTTGAGCCGGTTGCTTCTGTGCGGACGCGCCTGCCATCTCCACGCACAAGTCAGGACATCAACTTGCAGCACTTGTGCTGACGGGCACCGAAATGTGCTGACTTGTGCTGACATGTGCTTACTTGTGCTGACACATGTTGCCTCGTCGTCGCAGGTGCAGCCTCTGTGGGACCTGCATTACAAACTGAGTGCAAAACAGTGCATGCACGGCCCCCAGTGCAAAGACCGCAAGGCGGGCAGGGACTGTGAGTTCGGCATGCGCTGCAACACGATCAAGCTGCTGTCTGGGGCGGTGCTGCTCGTGTGGCGCACGTTGCAGAAGGTGGTGACCAAGCAAGGCCTGCGCGCGGTGGAGGTGCAGGTGGCGGACGGCAGCCGGCTGATTGGCTTCAACATCTCCGACGTGGGTACCTGCTTCGATGGGCTAGTAGCGGGTGGCAGCACGGATAGCTGTGACAATAGTGGGCTCTCACAAAACCTCGATAGAATCTCGCGGGCGGGCATGGGTGGGCGTGGGCGGGCATGGGTGGGCATGGGGTGGGCGTGGGTGGGCGTGGGTGGGCGTGGGTGGGCGTGGGTGGGCATGGGTGGGCATGGGTGGGCATGGGTGGGCATGGGTGGGCATGGGTGGGCATGGGAGGGCATGGGGGGGCATGGGTGGGCATGGGTGGGCATGGGTGGGCATGGGGGGCATGGGGGGCATGGGTGGGCATGGGGGGCATGGGGGGCATGGGGGGCATGGGGGGCATGGGGGGCATGGGCGAGCATGGGCGGGCATGGGCGGGCATGGGCGGGCATGGGCGGGCATGGGCGGGCATGGGCGGGCATGGGCGGGCATGGGCGGGCATGGGAGGGCATGGGCGGGCATGGGCGGGCATGGGCAGGCATGGGCGGGCATGGGCGGGCATGGGCGGGCATGGGGGGGCATGGGCGGGCATGGGCGGGCATGGGCGGGCATGGGCGGGCATGGGCAGGCATGGGCGGGCATGGGCGGGCATGGGCGGGCATGGGCGGGCAGGGGCGGGCAGGGGCGGGCAGGGGCGGGCATGGGCGGGCGTGGGCGGGGGTGGGGGGGCGTGGGGGGGCGTGAGGGGGCGTGGGGGGGCGTAGGGGGGCGTGGGCGGGCATGGGCGGGCATGGGCGGGCAAGGGGGGGCATGGGCAGGCATGGGCGGGCATGGGCGGGCATGGATGGGCCTGGACGAGTGTGTCGGGTTCCAAGCACGCGCTAATCTGGTGCCACATGTTGTTGTTGCTGGTTTCTACATGGTCCACGAAAGCGTTATCATGACCTACAGAAGACCACAGGGTTCTGGGTGGCACTCTAGTGGTCTCCTTGTCCCTGGCCCGATGACTCGCGCATGTCCACTTCCTTGCATACCTCTGGAGCTATATTATTGCCCCCCCCCCCTTGTTTGTACCTGTTGCATGGATAGATGGGATGTCGTGTTGGCCCCTGGTCATGGCATGTGTGGCAGCTGGATCCCTGGGCACCGGCAAGCGCTGCGGAATGGTTACGATATGCAGAGGTCCTGGACAGCTCCTTTTTTGGATGGTGGCAAATCTTCTGACAAGCATTTTCCAAGTTCTAGTGTCATTCCCCGTTGGTCAATATGCACATTCAGGTGTGCCGGGTGCCTCCGTTTGCGGGGTTGATATTCCGCCGTCGCTCGACCCTCTTGCTGGTTTTATATTGCTACTGCTGCTGCCTGCTGCCTGCTCCCCGCCTCTGCCCAGCAGTTGTGTGACTCCCATGCCCTGCCAGCATTCCTTCCACTTCATTTCCTGCGGGGTACTGCACTTCCACTGCTCGTATGGGAATCGCCTGTGTTAATGTGGCTGGATATGTCATCATCATGGCCCAGGCACCTCTTGTCTTCCTCTCGCTTCCCCATTCGTGGTTCCCCCAAAGGGATTCACAACACACGGTAGTACAGTGTGTTCCTGTTTGACCCAGTAACGGGTGGTTCTCTTCCTGCATGCTTGCTTGCATGCTTTATGGCTCACCGTGGCTGATATCACGCAGGACGTGCTGCGAACACTGGAGGAGGATTGCGCCAATGGCACCTAATGTACGGCACCGGCCCCATGTGATTACGGCACCCCATGTGCGTGTGCCACCCAGCCAAGGCCATCACTCAGGCCGACAGGCTGCAACACGCCAAGCATTGTGTGTTTGTAATCACTTAGTCTCGCAGTCCTGTTGGGGAGCCGCGGAGCATGATCTCTTATGATGGTGGTGTAGGCGGCTTGCTAATCTACCGGTCTACTACTGATCTACCGGCGGTAGTATATAATTATCCAATTATTAGATGATTCATATACTAGAACTTAGATGATTCATTAGATTGTTCATCTACTCAGCACTAGGGGGGAGGGCCCTCAGTGGCCCGGTCACAGCCATGGATGCATGCCTTCGGGCACTGGGGGGGCGCCTCGTTAACATCTACAATGTTTCTAAACCAGCTCATTGTCATGCATCTTCCTCCAAGCAAACATGCCTACATCTCCCATGCATGTACCTGTGTCTACTTGCTCACGAGTTATGTGTGTGGCTGGCGCTGGCGCGGGCCTCCCCATGTAAGGTGCCAGCCAGGTTGGGCAGGCCGCAGCCCTGCACTATGGCCTAGCTAGACACATTGAATTGAATTGAATTGTAACATAACTCCGTTGGGAGTATATGTAGCACATAGCCCAGAGAAGGGGCATATGGCCTATCATACATTCTAAGCTACTTCCTGCAAGGGTGGGAATGTAAACAACACTTGCTCTAGGTGCACTAGGGCACCTGCACCACCCAGAGTTTCAGGCAACACCCAGCGAAGGGGAGCCTGTCATAGGTGGGGAAGATCATCATGGCTATACAAGAGCTAGGACATAGCTTCTCTACAGAGAGCATCTCTCTGCATGGCATAGCATAACTAAATAAAGCTAGGCATCATCTGGAGTGTGGCTCATCATAGGCACACATGTACATGATTAAATAAAGCGCGTGGCTTAGCTGGGATAGGGCCTCTAGGAGGCGTACATGTACATGGCCACGGTCTATCTATTCTACACTACTGCTGTATTCCCCTAAACTGGGGCGTCTGGAGTCGCTGGGGCCGCGGGGGTCGCCTGCCAGGGCTTGTGGCCGACGTAGATGGCCGCCCCCTTCCAGTACACCGGCTGCCCCGCCTTGGTCTGCCGGAGCTGGAGGTAGGTCGGCCATAGCTCCCGTCGCCGTTGTTGCTGCGCCAGGGTCAAGTCGTCGTCAAGGGTGAAGAGAGTCTTCTCGAGCCGCTTGCGGCGTCGGAGAAAAGAAATCTTGTCCGCCGGGGTCTTAAAGGTGAGAAGGAGCGGGGGCGGCCCTGCCTTACCCCGCGCGCGGGGAAGGCGGTGGGCGGCCAGCTCGATCTCACCAGTAAAGCCCATGCGATCAAGGATTTCTCTCTCAAAAGCACGCGCAAGCTTCTCGGAATTCTCACCTTCCTCCATCTTGAGATTCTTGACAATGACGTTGAGGCTGCGCTTGGCGAGCTCGGCCTCCTCGCGGAGGTCAAGCGTCTGCCGTTGAAGCTGGGCTGCGACAGCGGAGGTGGTGGAGGTGGTGTGTTGCTTAACCCCTCATTGGTCCCATTTAAAGCCGAAAAATCGGCTGCAAAATGCTAAATTTGCAAACCACCCCACAGCCAACCTACCAACATCCAAGGGCTGTCCTTGGGGGTCAAGCATGTCCATGAGTTGCCCTTCGGGGTGAGCTATCACAACCTAACATATCTGCAGGGTAGGCCATAGAAAACTACCGCCAAAGTTAGGGGGGTCGAGACGCGCGTTTTCATTTTTGGTAGAATGTGCATTTTGAATTATGTTATTAGACCTACTAGGCACCTACCACTTCAGGGATGATAAACAATTAGTTGCTGAACAGTTTGAGCCATTGGGGTCATCATTTGGGTGGGTATACCAGCAGTTACACCCAGTACAGCCCATAGGGGTACCGTTGGTAAAAAGCAACCAAGGGGGTAGGGGTGGGCATACTACCTACTACTAATACCTACTAATATGGCCCCCAACCATGCCATACAATACATTTCCCTTCCACAATGATGGGGAAACATAACTGCATCATCACACTGCCCTTACATGGCACCTATGTGCAGGTGCCACCTTGTCCATGCACGTAGGTAACGTGGTACGGATACCCTACGCAAGGCATACATTATAGGAGGCAGCCACCAACAAACTAGTGACGTTGAGCCTATTTCAGCCTGCCCTAGCAAGGATAAACTAGGCCTAAGCTGCTATAGCTTGCCAGGTGATGGCCAGCACACCTGGTGGCACATGCTGTCAATGGGAAGCTTTTACTCACCAGTTACGTGCTTGATGATGCCACAGAGACCAGCCAACTGCCTCACAATCATGCAATATGTGTATGGGAAATGTATAACAAACATATATGGAGGTATTCAAACCCATACAGCATCTAAAACTTATCACCATCACACTGTGGCAGGTCAACTGACTGAGGGAAGCATCTAAGAAGGGTGTTTTAGAAAGGGGCCAGGCCAGGGTCAAGAAAGAGCATGAATAATGCAAAAAGAATGTGCTACACAAGCTAGAACGTATATATAAACGTCAAACATCGATAGGAAAACGATGCTGAAGCTTTACCAGGCATGGATGGCGTTACCTTGGCCCAGGCGGTGGCCGCAAAATGGCGCATTTCGGCACACCAAAGTTGTGCAGCATGGTCGCTAGATTCGGCGATTTCTTGCCACCCTTGCACGTTTACGACTAATATGTATCATAATAACTACAAAGAAACCAATATATCCTTTAAAATACGCCGTAAAGGTATTGCTGTCAACGTTTCTATCGTCCGGCCTGATCGCAGTTTTTTCCAGCAAGAACGCTGCCGACACCTATCAAATGGCATTCCCGCGAACCAAAAATTGGCCTGTGTGATCTTTAGGACGTATAAAATCAATTTCCTAAGTTTGGCCAGAAAATTCGAACGCAAACGTAAATTCCATGCGTGGGCGCAAGCCGCCATGGCCAGGTCGTCGTTTTCCGGAATGCACGTTTTACGTGAAAAAGTACCCTGACCCCTTGTACTTTGACCGGCCAGAACACCTCTATAACTTTGTCAGAAGTATGCGAACCCTAGTACCATGCTGTGAGGAAAATTATAAACTTTCGATCTTCTCAGCTAAACGTTTCCTAATTCTCAATAGTTTTCGCGCAATTTGGTCCCCCGCGGAGCAGCCGATGCATCGGCTGCAAGTCGATTTTTGGCGGAAAATCGGCTGCAAGACCAATGAGGGGTTAAGCATGTCCGCCCAGGTGGTGATGGGAGGAGCATCGCCGGTCAGGCCAGCCGGGGCTGGCTTGGCGGCAATGTCCTTCACTGCCTGGGCGGTGAGGCCTGCGGTGTTCTGCAGGACCTCGATAGCGATGGCATTGTTCTTAAGACGCTGGTCGATGTCGAGGAGCTGGGCTTTGATGTCGGCGGTGGAGGTGGAGGTGGCAGTGGAGGTGGAGGTGAGGAGGGTGGAGGTGGAGGTGACGGTGGTGGAAATGTGAGGGAGCTCAGTAGCCAGCGTGCCGCCCATTGCCGCCACATCTGCGGCAAGGGGGGTCACGTGCTGCTGAAAGGCTTCCGTGAGGATGGAGCGGTATGTGGCTGCGGAGATGGTGGGGGCCAAGATCTCGCCGTCAGACTTCGTCAGCAGGGAACAAAGAATCATGTGCTGAAGCTCGGGCCGGGGGTACAAGCCCGTCAGCAGCAGTTCGCGGCTCTGTGTAAAATTACGGCCGTCAAATTCCAGTAGGCGACGGATGCTGTGAAAGTAGATGCACAGCTCAAGAAGCGAGGCGTAGTCCCCGAAGAAAATGCATTTCATAGCAGCGACCGGAGAAATGTTGTTGAACCAGTCGTGATCGTCGGCATGGAAGGAGTGATACTTGAAACGCGGTTCGCGTGGAAAGGATGAGCGGCTTCGTTTAGGGTCTGGCGAGGCCGATGGCGAGGCAGGAAGCCCGGGAGGGTTCTGGGCGGCCACCAGTGCGCGACTAGTGTCACCACTGCCTTCCGGCCCTGATGGCGAAGCTGCAGCCGGAGCTGCAGACGTATTTTCATTGCCGAGCGCAGCCGTCAGGCTGCGTTGCGTCGATGGGCGTTTGCTCATCGTATATTGCGTAATAGCGTCGGAAAATTATATCAGCATGTGCGTCTTAGAAAGACGAAGCGATTGTGATATTCACGACTAAATTCGGTGCTCAAACGTGAAAGTTATGAGCGCCGCCGTCAGCCATGGCTACCTCGTGGCTCGTGGCTCGTGGCTCGTGCTTATTATGGATGACGTCTATCTAGCTAGACACATGTCGGTCAGCTACCTGGTCAGCTAGTGCGCGTGATCAAGGCATATGCCCTGCATGCTGGAGTACTGCTAATCAATAAAGCAGCAATTCATTAATCAACTAATTTTATAAGCACGTGACTGCGTATCACGTGGGTGCCAATACAGAGTGAGAGGACCTATACACAAAGAGAAGGCTCGTGAGCCAGTGTCGCTTTTGCGTGCCATTATTTCCTAGGGTATCACTTGGAAGACATATCCACAGCAGCAATAGAGCACATGTGTGTGATCCACTGAATAAAAGGTTCACGAAAATGAGAGGTGTGGTCCTTGACGGCACCACCACCTTCATGACAAGCAGCGCAGCCAGCCGATGATAAAGATTGCAACATTTGATGCTTTGTTATGAAAGCAATACGTTCAAACAATTCATTCCATAACATTTGACAAGTCACAATGAATGCCGAGTTGTGCAGCCGCAATTTTAAGAGTAACTAACCTTGAGACCCATCGAAAGTCACAACAGACCAACTGCATGACGCCACTGTGGCGCAACAGTGTTTACTGTATACGTCATAATCGATATGCATGCATGTATCAACTGCGTGACTCTGCGCTGTCCCAGCTACCACATGTGGCATGGCCACGCTGGCCAACGACGCACCGGTCCTTTCCCGGGACTGAACACTCCCGAGTCTGGCCGTTTCTGGTCCACAATGCAAACAACATTCCTTAAACGGATCAAAACACTGTCAATCCTATCAACGAGATCGTGATGTATATATTAATTGAGAATGATAAGTTACGAAGGTGAGATTGGCATGCAACATAAGGAAAAACCCGAAAAGAAGAACCCTGAAGAAATAATAGCAATCTGACACGGACATCCAAGGATCACGCCACCTGCACAAGGTACAACTAACTACATCACAAAACTACGACACGCAGCAACATCGCTGCCGGCCCACCATTCAGGCCTGGGAGGGATCTAGACCACATGGGTCGCGACAAATTAAGTCGGCCCGGATGCGGCAGAATTTAACACATCAGTCACGGTGCGAGGGAGGGCGAGTGACAGGCGCTGCCGCCAATACGCGGACCACGTGCATGCGGGCAGACCGCGGGGCGGTCTGACGTGCCCTCGAGGCTAAGGCGGTCTTTACGGCGCTGGCAGCGCTCACGAGTGGAAAAACTCCGCTGTCTGTTGAGTGGGGCCCATGGCCCCGAACTCCTCAAGGACCAAGGGGATGACCCGGTGGGACCCCACATTGCACCGTAGGAGGCAAACTTGTCGCGCTCAGTCACAGCGGCAGCAGTGCCGGCATCCACAGCCGCCCGGAGGATCGATGTGGCGACCGGAGAGCGGCCGAGCCACGGAGACATCGATGAGCAGGTGGCAACCCTGCCCGTCGTATAAGTCAAGCACGGTAATGTCATGGCGGTGGTTGGTGAGTAGAGGGCGGCCCCATCCGCGCGTCCTCGCACGTGATGGTGGAGTGGGGAAAGACCGACCGAACCATGGCAATGATGGCATACAATCACATCAATCCGGCGCAGCGCCGGTAGGTTCCCCGGTAATTCCCGCGCGAAAGTTGACGAAATTCGGTGCGCGCGTGCAATGTTGACTGAAATTCGGTGTGCACGGCTATGGTAGCTGAAAATTTATTGCTCACGGAATACGAAGCCATTGTGTACCGGATTTCGCTTGTTCGAACGGCATTGTCATAGGGAAAAATAATATTCACAAAAAAACTCGCGAAACGCTGCTGTATTGGGTGTGAACGAGGACAAGCACGCAGTTGGCGCAGTTTTTGCTCGCCGTCCGACCAGCCCCGTGCATCTTTAAGGTAAGGTCTCGTTGCCCAAACTACTTGACGGTGGAAGCGAACACGTTCTACCAGTTCCTTACATCATTTCAAAGAAACCCAGCGTAGGATTTCCCTTAATTTTGCGTTTCCGATTTTTACGCCCCTTCCGCGAAAAAGTGAGAATTATAGAAGCGCTGACAGGGGCAACACTGCATGTCGTTCTTTTAATCGCTTTTACGTCTTTTCTTGCAGCTATATGACTTCGCTTGGGCGCAGCAACATCGCCCGGTGTTTATCCTGCGGGCGGGGCTTGCTGGCCCCGTCCGGAGTGTGCTCGGGGTGCGGGAAAAACCACAGCTACTGGTTTATAACGTCGACAACCCCCCATTTTCTGGTCATTAACCGGCGTATTCTTGTGGTTTAAGCTTCCGGCGACGGGCGAAAAGAGCTCTTACCATGACGGCATGCTCTGGGGAGGCGTCCCGAGAAGGACTGGGGCGGGCAGGCAAATTTACACGCGACAGTGCCCGCACGTCGCCTGCGCACCCCGGCGTACAAGGCAAAGCGCAGTGTTTCCCTCCTGGACGGCCCATCGCTGCCTTTGCCGGGCGGCATGTTGGGGAGGCGGCTCCTTCTTCCTTTCTTACCGCCCGTTTCATAGTTCATACCCCGTGAGTTTCCCAACGGAGGCGTGTTAATGATGAGCGGCTGCATGCATGAATGAACGGGTGTATGAATGAGGGAGGGGGGGAGGGAGGGAGGGAGGGAGGGAGGAGGGAGGGGTGGGAGGGAGGGAGGGAGGGAGGGAGGGAGGGAGGGAGGGGAGGGAGGGAGGGAGGGAGGGAGGAGGGAGGAGGGAGGGAGGAGGAGGGAGGGAGGAGGGAGGAGGGAGGAGGGAGGGAGGGAGGAGGGAGGGAGGGAGGGAGGGAGGAGGGAGGGGAGGGAGGGAGGGAGGGAGGGAGGGAGGAGGAGGGAGGGAGGGAGGAGGGAGGGAGGGAGGGAGAGGAGGAGGGAGGGAGGGAGGGAGGGAGGGAGGGAGGGAGGGAGGGAGGGAGGGAGGGAGGGAGGGAGGGAGGGAGGGAGGGAGGGAGGAGGGAGGGAGGGAGGGAGGGGGGAGGGAGGGAGGGAGGGAGGGAGGGAGGAGGAGGGAGGGAGGGAGGGAGGGAGGGAGGGAGGAGGAGGGAGGGAGGGAGGGAGGGAGGGAGGGAGGAGGGAGGGAGGGAGGGAGGGAGGGAGGAGGGAGGGAGGAGGGAGGGAGGGAGGGAGAGGGAGGGAGGGAGGGAGGAGGGAGGGAGGGAGGAGGAGGAGGGAGGGAGGGAGGGAGGGAGGGAGGGAGGGAGGGAGGGAGGGAGGGAGGGAGGGAGGGAGGGAGGGAGGAGGGAGGAGGGAGGGAGGGAGGGAGGAGGGAGGGAGGGAGGGAGGGAGGGAGGGAGGGAGGGAGGGAGGGAGGAGGGAGGGAGGGAGGGAGGGAGGGAGGGAGGGAGGAGGGAGGAGGGAGGGAGGAGGGAGGAGGAGGAGGGAGGGAGGGAGGGAGGGAGGGAGGGAGGGAGGGAGGGAGGGAGGAGGAGGGAGGGAGGGAGGAGGGAGGGAGGGAGGAGGGAGGGAGGGAGGGAGGGAGGGAGGGAGGGAGGGAGGAGGGAGGGAGGGAGGGAGGGAGGGAGGGAGGGAGGGAGGGAGGGAGGGAGGAGGGAGGGAGGGAGGGAGGAGGGAGGGAGGGAGGAGGGAGGGAGGGAGGGAGGGAGGAGGGAGGGAGGAGGGAGGGAGGGAGGGAGGGAGGGAGGAGGGAGGGAGGGAGGGAGGGAGGAGGGAGGAGGGAGGGAGGGAGGAGGGAGGGAGGGAGGGAGGGAGGGAGGAGGAGGGAGGGAGGGAGGGAGGGAGGAGGGAGGGAGGGAGGGAGGGAGGGAGGGAGGGAGGGAGGGAGGAGGGAGGGAGGGAGGGAGGGAGGGAGGGAGGGAGGGAGGGAGGAGGGAGGGAGGGAGGAGGAGGGAGGGAGGAGGGAGGGAGGGAGGAGGGAGGGAGGGAGGGAGGAGGGAGGGAGGGAGGGAGGAGGGAGGGAGGGAGGGAGGGAGGGAGGGAGGGAGGGAGGGAGGGAGGAGGAGGGAGGGAGGGAGGGAGGGAGGAGGAGGGAGGGAGGGAGGGAGGGAGGGAGGGAGGGAGGGAGGGAGGGAGGGAGGAGGGAGGGAGGAGGGAGGGAGGGAGGGAGGAGGGAGGGAGGGAGGGAGGAGGAGGGAGGGAGGGAGGGAGGGAGGGAGGGAGGGAGGAGGGAGGGAGGGAGGGAGGGAGGGAGGGAGGGAGGGAGGGAGGAGGGAGGGAGGGAGGGAGGGAGGGAGGGAGGGAGGAGGGAGGAGGGAGGGAGGGAGGGAGAGGAGGGAGGGAGGGAGGGAGGGAGGGAGGGAGGGAGGGAGGGAGGAGGGAGGGAGGGAGGGAGGGAGGGAGGGAGGGAGGGAGGGAGGGAGGGAGGGAGGAGGGAGGGAGGGAGGGAGGAGGGAGGGAGGGAGGAGGGAGGGAGGGAGGGAGGGAGGGAGGGAGGGAGGGAGGGAGGGAGGGAGGGAGGGAGGGAGGGAGGGAGGGAGGGAGGGAGGGAGGGAGGAGGGAGGGAGGGAGGGAGGAGGGAGGGAGGAGGGAGGAGGGAGGAGGGAGGGAGGGAGGAGGGAGGGAGGAGGAGGGAGGGAGGGAGGGAGGGAGGGAGAGGGAGGGAGGGAGGGAGGGAGGGAGGGAGGGAGGGAGGGAGGGTATGTATGACTGCGTGCGTGCGTGCGTGGTGCGTGCGTGCGTGCTTGCGTGCGTGCGTGCGTGCGTGCGTGCGTGCGTGCGTGCGTGCGTGCGTGCGTGCGTGCGTGCGTGCGTGCGTGCGTGCGTGCGTGCGTGCGTGCGTGCGTGCGTGCGTGCGTGCGTGCGTGCGTGCGTGCGTGCGTGCGTGCGTGCGTGCGTGCGTGCGTGCGTGCGTGCGTGCGTGCGTGCGTGCGTGCGTGCGTGCGTGCGTGCGTGCGTGCGTGCGTGCGTGCGTGCGTGCGTGCGTGCGTGCGTGCGTGCGTGCGTGCGTGCGTGCGTGCGTGCGTGCGTGCGTGCGTGCGTGCGTGCGTGCGTGCGTGCGTGCGTGCCTACGTGTATGCATGGGTGGGTGGATACATGTGTATGTGTGTGTGTGTGTGTGTGGGTAAGGGATCGACGTGTGTGTGTGTGTGTATGTGTGTGTGTGTGTGCTTCTCTGCTTAGGCGTTGGAGCACACGCATGCACTGGAGGAAGGGGGTGATGAAAACCCAGACCAACTGTCGCGCCCACCCCTCCACCTTCACCAAGCGTAAGGCCAAGCGTGCCATGGGGGTAGGGTAGCGGACGCAAGTCACCAACGTCAGGGTGCTCACCAGGCTGGTGGATGAGAAGATGGGGGCAGGCCCCTGTCAGATGCAGAGAAGAAGAAAAGGAAAAGGATGCAGCAGGGCCGTGAGAACGTGCCCCCGGGTGTGGCATTAGCCACTATATAGCTAGCTAGCTGGCTAGAGCTGTGTTATTAATGCATTGTACTATAGGCATGTGCCCCCAAGTATGCCTTCCTGCATTGTAAATATGATGCATAATGTAATGATGTGTTGTTTGGAACCTTCTGTACACCAAGGTGGAATGATTGCCATGAAACCCTTGTAAGAACAATAGAAAGCTGCTTTTTCTGTGGTATTTATGCTAGCATCTGTCACCAATTTGTCATCCAACCAGCCTGAAGCTTTGTGGGCAGGCTGCATGGGATGTGTTTCGAACATGTGCCAAGTTCCAGGTCCAACTGAGTTCATTTGATGTCATTATATATGCACATGTGTGATGAAACCCTTGGAAAACCATGAAAAACTGCATTTTTGTGGTATTTATGCTAGCATTTGTCACCAGTTTGTCATCCAACCAGCCTGAAGCTTTGCGGGCAGGCTGCATGGGATGTGTTTCGAACATGTGCCAAGTCCCAGGTCCAACTGAGTTCATTTGATGTCATTATATATGCAAATGTGTGATGAAACCCTTGGAAAACCATGAAAAACTGCATTTTTGTGGTGTTTATGCTAGCAGCTGTCACCATTTTGTCATGCAACCAGCCTGAAACTTTGTGGGCATGCTGCATGGGATGTGTTTAGAACATATGCAAAGTTCCACGCCCAACTGAGTTCATTTGGTGTCATTATATATGCATATGTGTGATGAAACCCTTGGAAAACCCTGAAAAACTGCATTTTGGGGTATTTATGCTAGCATCTGTCACCATTTTGTGATCCAACCAGCCTGAAACTTTGTGGGCATGCTGCATGGGATGTGTTTATAACATGTGCAAAGTTATAGCCCCAACTGAGTTCATTTAGTGTCATTCATATAGGCATGCATGCCAGAAAGTGCTAAAAGTGCGGTATTTTATGCTAGCAAATGTCACCATGTTACCATGGTGCCGACTCCCAAAAAATTTTTTGACCACATGGCATCATAAGATATCTGATTAGGTACCTTGGTGCCAAAGTTGAGGCCAAACTGACTATTAGCCTATCTTGAAATAATTACCAGGGAACCAAAACGCGTTTTTGGATTGATGTGATATCGAGAGCAAGCCCGCAGCTGCCGCAGGACGCACCCGCCGTGATGAGAGGTTGCGGGGCAAACATCTGGTGGCGGAGAGCGAGGGCGTACGTAAAGGGCTGGCACTGGCGTGAAAATGGGCTCAATGATGGGGAGGGCGCGCAGGAATGCGGCCCCCACGCTCCCCTCAAGGGAAACGGAGTGAAGCCAAGCCTTCCCCTGATTGTTCAAGCTCGCATGCAGACCCATCCAGTCGGCACAGTGTATAGTATACCCGCGTATGTCTTTTGTTGAACATTAGGACTGACACTAGGACTGACGACAGTGGACACGCCGCGGGCGTGCCCCGGGGCAGGCAACGGTGGACGGCCTGTATTATATATATCGTTTCTCTCCGGCGCATGCACGCCGCTCCGGACGACCCGCTGGGCTTTAAACTGCACATGGTGACCCCCCGCCTGCTCCTCACCCCTCTCGGGCGTGGTGTGCGCGGCCTCCAGGGTGCGGTTATTGCCCGTTGCCGACGCTTTCTGCAGGGGGACTGGGAGGGGCTGTTTGGCGTGCCGCCCCCGCGCACGGCCCGGCTGTCGGGGGAGGTCAACTTCGAGCGGGTGGCCGCCGACGTCATCCGCCTCGTCCGCGAGGGGCAGCTCAGCCGGGCCATGACCCGCTTGGAAATGGCCAAGCTCGCCCCCGCCAATGCGGCTACCCTGGCGGCCTTGGAGGCTCTTCACCCTGCGGAGCCCGGATTCCAGCTGCCCGTGCCGGACCCCCTGCCGGCCCCCCTCCGGCTGGACCGCGACTGCTTCCTGGAGGTGATGCGTGAGGTCCCGCGGGCTTCCTCTACCGGGCCGTCGGGCTGGCGCTACGAGCACTTGGAGGTCCTGGTGGGGCATGGGGGCGAGGACATTCTCTTTGACACCCTCATTGACCTGGCGGCTGGTCGCGTTCCTCCCGCTGCGCGCGAGTGGTTAGCGGGCGCTCGCCTCCTCGCTCTGCTCAAGGGTGTCTTGCCCCCCCCGAGGGCAAGGTGCGCCCGATCGCCTGCGGTGAGGTGCTCCGCAAGCTCGTGGGCAAAGTGATCTGCCGCCAAAAGGCGCCCGAGCTCCGTGCCTTTTTCTGCCCGCCCCTCGCAGCGGGTGAGACCTCGGTGGCGGCCCAGCTGGGGGTGACGACTCCAGGCGGGGCGGATATCCTCATCCATTCGGTGCAGGCCTACCTCGAGGCCCACCCCACCCACGCTGTCGTCAAGGTCGACTGCCACAACGCGTTCAACAGTCTGTCCCGCGCCAGCATGTTTGCGGCCGTCATGGAGTCCTTCGAGGACTTGTACGCTTGGACAGCCGTGTGCTACGGCCAGCCCGGCCAACTGGTTCACATCATGGAGGACGGCACTCGCGGCGGCCTGCTGTCGCGGTCGGGCACCCAGCAAGGGGACCCCCTGGGACCCCTGTACTTTGCCGCCCCCCTCCAGGGTTGCCTCCAAGCGGTCCATGCTGCCCACCCGGCGGTCGCTATTCAGGCCTACTTGGATGATATCTACCTGCTGGGCCCTGTGCCGGACACCACCGCGGCTCTGCTGGCACTGCAGACCGCGGTGGCCGACATCAACCTCCAGTTGACCCTTGCCAAGTGCGCGGTGTACTCGCCCCAAGGTGATTGCTCCGGCTTTCCGCCCCAGCTCTTGGGCCGGGACGAGCGCCTCCATGGGTTGGATGTCCTCGGCGTTCCGGTTGGCGACCCCGCGTTTGTCATCGATGCTCTGCGGGCCGCCCTCGAGGCACGCACTGAGGTACTGCCCTTGATTGCGCGCCTTCATGATTCGCAGACCAAGGGTCTGCTTCTGTGGTTTTGCGCTCACCCTCGCGTCGTTCACTGGCTCCGGGGCGCTCTTCCGTCTCAGGTCCGGCTGGCCGCCGAGGGCCACGACGAACGCATCCAGTCGGCCTTGGCGCAGCTGGTCCCGGGCCCCGACCTCCCGCCACATGCTATTCGCATTGCCTCCCTGCCTGCACGGATGGGTGGCTGCGGTCTGACTCGTGCCGCCCGGCTGGCCCCAGCAGCCTTTTTGGGCTCCGTCGCTCAGTCGTGGGCGGAAAGCTGCCGGCTCCTGCCCCTTTTGGCAACGGCAGCGCCTGACCTCCTGGACCCCAGCAGCCCTTTGCCCTTCGTCACCGCCATCCAGGAGGCCTATGCTGAGATCCAGCAGGCCTGTTCTCCCGTCCGTGCCGCTCAGGCGGTACAGCGCCACCTCCCTCGCGGCACTCCCTCGGTCGCCTCCGTTCAATCTCCCGCCGCATTCCCTGCTCGCGTCATCGATAAACACCAGAAAACCTACGCGGGTATTCTGCACACGGCTGATTGGATTGCTCTTTTCGCGGACCTCAACGCCCAGGGACGTGCGTGGCTGTTCTCGCTTTCCTTGCGGAGTGTGGGCTCGGCGTACCTTCGTGCTCTTCCCATGGCCCCCCCATTCGCCTTGGCTCCCAGCCACTACTCGGTGGCGCTCCGGCACCAGCTATTTGCCCCGCAGCCTCTTGTTCCGGCCGGGCGGCCTTGTGGTAGCTGTGGGCAGCCGCTGGATCCCACGGGGACTCACTACCTTGCCTGCATGGGGGGCCAACAGAATCAGAATTGGTATTTGTATTTGCACACTGTCCTCCTGACGGTGGTGCTCGCCATGATTCGGTCGGTTTTCCCCCACGCGAACATCCGGTCCGAGGATGCGGATGGCGCTGCCTTCTATTCCCCCAACCACCGGCCTGACATCGTGGTGCTGGACTTTGAGGGGGGTGGCCGGCATCTGCTTATTGACGTTTCGGTGGCGCGGCCCTTGGCTCTTAGCCACGTGGCTGGGGCCTCCCTCACGGCAGGTTACACGGCGGACCGGGCGGAGCGGGCCAAGCTCCTGGCCTACGGCGACGTCGGGCACCATCGTGTGGTGCCCTTTGTCCTGGAGGAGTTTGGGGCCATGGGGCCCCTGACCTCCGCCTTCTTCAAGGAGTGTTGCCGGCTCCGGGAGGACCGGCTGGACCTGGAGGGCCAGCGGGCCCCATGGTCGGCGCGGACCTGGACGTCATATTGGCGTCAGCGCTTGTCGGTGGCGCTGACTCGGGCCATGGCGGACATCATGCTCCGCCGTACGCGGGCTGATTTTGCGGTGCAGCAGGGCTATTAGGTTCCTCCCGTTAGGCGTTTCCATTGGTCTTATCGTAGTATAGAGCTTTGACATGGCTCTGTATATAGGTTTATAGCTGGGCGTTTGCTTTGGTTTGAGTGATTTCACTCTGCTGTAAGTAATTATATTTTTAATATATATATTATAAAATCCCCACGGGGACTCACTACCTTGCCTGCATGGGGGGCCAACAGAATCAGAATTGGTATTTGTATTTGCACACTGTCCTCCTGACGGTGGTGCTCGCCATGATTCGGTCGGTTTTCCCCCACGCGAACATCCGGTCCGAGGATGCGGATGGCGCTGCCTTCTATTCCCCCAACCACCGGCCTGACATCGTGGTGCTGGACTTTGAGGGGGGTGGCCGGCATCTGCTTATTGACGTTTCGGTGGCGCGGCCCTTGGCTCTTAGCCACGTGGCTGGGGCCTCCCTCACGGCAGGTTACACGGCGGACCGGGCGGAGCGGGCCAAGCTCCTGGCCTACGGCGACGTCGGGCACCATCGTGTGGTGCCCTTTGTCCTGGAGGAGTTTGGGGCCATGGGGCCCCTGACCTCCGCCTTCTTCAAGGAGTGTTGCCGGCTCCGGGAGGACCGGCTGGACCTGGAGGGCCAGCGGGCCCCATGGTCGGCGCGGACCTGGACGTCATATTGGCGTCAGCGCTTGTCGGTGGCGCTGACTCGGGCCATGGCGGACATCATGCTCCGCCGTACGCGGGCTGATTTTGCGGTGCAGCAGGGCTATTAGGTTCCTCCCGTTAGGCGTTTCCATTGGTCTTATCGTAGTATAGAGCTTTGACATGGCTCTGTATATAGGTTTATAGCTGGGCGTTTGCTTTGGTTTGAGTGATTTCACTCTGCTGTAAGTAATTATATTTTTAATATATATATTATAAAAATATAATTACTTACAGCAGAGTGAAATCACTCAAACCAAAGCAAACGCCCATGCAGCTATAAACCTATATACAGAGCCATGTCAATATAATGCATTCTGTAGTTTTTCATTTGCGGGTATTTCCTCGTAAATGGTGGGAGAGCGATCGCAGCAATGGTGCTCACCCGCTAGACACTCCCGGCCAGCTAGGCTCGAAACACACGCCCTGATCAAGCATGCTGTTTCCGGCCCCACCGTCTAGGTCATCTAGTCGCTCTACACGTATAAGCCAGCCATAATTTCAATGCACACGGATACACATTTCCATCACCATTCATATTCATCATCCTGAACGACTCGAACACGCGGACAAGATAACGGCAGGCTCGAGCTACCATGGTCCGGATTCTCCCGATTTCTGGCCTGCGCTGGTTGTCTCCTTGATAATGAATTCTGATTTGGCACGCCGCAAAGGTGAAATGTGAATATAATATATATTAAAAATATAATTACTTACAGCATCTGGAGTGAAATCACTCAAACCAAAGCAAACGCCCAGCTATAAACCTAGTAGTATATGATACAGAGCCATGTCAAAGCTCTACTATACTACGATAAGACCAATGGTTACTGCTCTTAAGGGGTTCGAGCCTGGCTCGGACATCCTTAACGACAGCGCGCACGGCGGGGTTAAACCTGGTTACCGCCTGGCCGACTTGATTTATATGCGGATGACACCACCCGTCATCGCGCGCCCCGAGCACATTCAGACCTGGCTGCATGGACTGTCTGGGCTTGCAAGGAATTCTTGAGAGAAGAGAGGAAGTCTCCATGGAGGCGCGGGCGGTGGGGTTGGAGATTATAGTGTCAAAACTGAGGCTATGGTGATGTGGGCTTCCAGTCGCCCGCCGCTACCACGGCTGCTAGACGGGACGGAGGTCCCGTTTCGTGATCGCTTTAAACTGCTGGGAAGCATGCTTCCTGACACCGCCGCCCATGTGGACCCCCGCATCGGCCTGGCCTGGGCTCGGCATCGTTCGCTGAAAACCTACTGGCACTCGAAGGTCCTCGGCGAGCACCGCAAGCGCATGCTCCTCAAGGTCCCGGGTCCTCACGGTGCTCACGTATGGCGCCGAGGCATGGACGCTCACGGACACGCTGGCGGCCAAGCTAAACGGCACGGTAACCAGGATGCTCCGTCAGGCCCTTCGAATGTAGGGTTTGACACGCATAGGCATCTAGAATCTTTGTACCAGGGCATGCCTCGCATTTCGGACGAGATTAGACATGCAGCGTAGGATAGCATTCGTAGGACATTTGCTCGCACCAGCCAGGTAGACACCGCCCTCGGTCTGGCCGGCCCACAGCGGCTTGGCCAGCCAGGACGGCATATTCTGACCTGGCCTGGCCCTAAGGACATTCCTAAGAAGGTAGGCAAACATGTCATGACCTACCCACAGCAGTTGATGGCTGACCTAGTGGTCCCAGCGCAGTTTAATTGAAAATCGCATTCACTCCCTCTCTCTTGCTTGGACTGCTATGCAGGACAAGAGGAGGTGGAAAACCATTGTCCAGGCTCATACGCCCGCCCCTGTGGGCAAGCCCCCTCCCCCCAAGCGGAAGGGGCGCTTTGCTGAGTAGAATAAGTAGGGTTTTCTAGATTAGATTAGCTTAGAGTTAGATCAGTTAGTTCGGTTTCGCGGCTTTGCCCCCCCCGGCCCCTCCATCCATCCACGGCAATATGTGCTACATGATCTCCCAACGGAGTCATGTTATAATTTAATTTAATTTAGTTTTAAGACCAATGGAAACTCCTAACAACGATAATATATATATTAAAAATATAATTACGATAATATATATATGTACCTCTATCACCACTCCTTGATATGTACCTCTATCACCACCACCATCACCACCAAGCTCCAGGAGCTGGAAATGCACGCGCCGCGAGGCCGCTGACCGCGACGTACCGTCGCTGCTGCTGGGTCATCCCGATCAGGCGCGTCGACATGCAGCCAGAGGAGACCCCAGACTCGAGATCTTCTCGACGAGCTGAAGAAACAACTCTTGGCGTGCATGGAGCTGCCAGGTGCAAAACTGCAGGGCGCCTACCGCCTGCCCCATATCCACGGGACAAGGCTGGGCCCCCTCCAGTGGTCATCACCTTCAGCGACATCACAGCCCGAGTTCGGTTCGTCTCTCGCCGCACGAAGCTGGTGAACACCTCCTGGTCGCTTGACGACGACCTGATGCCAGCCCAGCAGCAGCAACGCCGCGATCAGCACTGGGCCCGACTACATCCGCCACAAGACCAAGCCCGAGTTCTAAGCCCCAACTGACAGTACTGGCGGGGCGGGGACCTTTATGTCAACAAGAAACTGTGGAAGCCCCCCCGGGCTCCCCCGGGATCTAGAGCACTCAAGCTAGTTGTCTAGATGGGGGCAATCGATAATTATGGGGTAGCCGGCTTAGGCATTACAGCACTTGAAATGATACGTAGGGCCCAGCCTTATATAGTACCTTCAATCAGCTCTGGCACCTTGTGGCCATCAGCTTGCGCCTTAGCCGACGTCTTAAAGCCCACCTCGATCACCTTTGTAGCGTAAGCTATGCGGCATGCAGCCTACAGGTCTACATATGGTATTGCACTGCATGGTTGTATTGCACCCACAGTGGGGCGCCCCAGCACCATCAGTGCTGTGGAGAGAGCGCTCTGTCGAGCCTGCCCACTTACAGCAGTGAGAGAAGCTAGGGCGCCCTCCCTCCTCGCTGTGTATATATTCTGATCAGACACTCCGCAAAGGTGAAAACCTTTGCGTTCAGTGCCGGGCCGCGGAAAACGCGGAAAACGCGATCTGCAAATGAATCCGACCGGAATCGAACTGGGGACCTCTCGCACCAATTTTGCTGACTATAGGACGGACGTCTCCGGTTACCATGGCATCGCCAACTTACACCTACAGTCATCCGCAAAAGTTCTCCTGTCCGGGGAGTGATGCAAGCCTTTCGGATTTGGTACTAGATAAATCTTTAAATGTATATATATTTAAAATATAATTACTTACAGCAGAGTGAAATCACTCAAACCAAAGCAAACGCCCAGCTTTAAACCTATATACAGAGCCATGTCAAAGCTCTATACTACCGACGATAAGACCGATGGAAACTCCTAACGGGAGGAACCTAATAGCCCTGCTGCACCGCAATTTAATCAGCCCGCGTACGGCGGAGCATGATGTCAGCCGTGGCCCGAGTCAGCGCCACCGACAATTAAGCGCTGACGCCAATATGACGTCCAGGTCCGCGCCGACCATGGGGCTGGCCCTCCAGGTCCAGCCGGTCCTCCCGGAGCCGGCAACTCTGTGTATATTCTGATCTGTGTATATATATATTCATTGAGAATGATAGATTACGGAGGTGAGATGGGCATGCAACATAAGGAAAACCCGGAAAAGAATCTTGAAGAATATATATGTAGCCAACGCTCTCACCAATCAACCATATCTCCTCAAACCTTCATTCACAGCACTGCCGTGCCATGTGGACACACCGGCCATCGATCGTAGCTACCCACCCTTGCAAAAGGCGGTGATCGTGATGCGTGCCACCTACCAGGGACTACCCATTCATTGGCAGGGGCCCTGCACGGTTGCGAGCAAGTCTGATTCTTTGCCAGTGTGTTTGCTAGAACCAACAGGCGGTTGTGGGCCGGTGCCGTGCTAATGGCCGTGCCCACATGGCTTCCTATACCATGAGTGTTGATATCATATGAGTGTGCAGCCATGTGGACACGACTTTGATGATTGAATACCCATGTGGACATGGCGTTTTCAGAAACGCACAGACAACAGACATTGCTTTCTAACCTGCAAGATCAGTTGCCTCTAAACTGTGGGCTACCGGTGGCGGTCCGCCAGGCACGGCCTCACGCAGTATGCATGGGACGCGGCCATCACGATCCACAGGTGGGGTGCCGATGACCCAGCATGCAGTGCCCGGACCGGTCAATGGTACCCTGGATGACGGATCTTGGCACGGTTGAGGCTTGCTTGCTTCCACCAGACATCCCTCCATTTACATTGGCTGCCTCTCTTCTGCGTGGCGGTCTCCTGGGACACTCACACGCCTCTCTTCTTGTAGACATTCACCAAGGCTGCGGTGGCACGGCCGAGTCGATGGAGGGCCCAGAGCATCCCAACGCCAGGGGGGAGGCCATTGGATGGCTGTCACTTGTCACTTGTCATGCAACGGGAAGTGCACACGAGGTGGGTCTTTTGCACGCAGTGGGCCGCGCACCGAGCAGCATGCATACAGCCGTGCGGCATGTCGGCCCGGCTCTCACCTCAGGCGCAGGAGACCACGAACTACATCACCGCGCGCGTATGGCATCGCGAAACCGTATCAGCTCAAGCGGGAGAGTGCGTGTGCGCCCAGCATGTTCTTGCCACTGCAAAGCAAACCTCCTCCTCAGCTAGGGCGTGCCACCGCGTGTCGTATCTTCTCTTCCATCTTGGCCACCAGCTGAATGGCCTCGTCCGCACACGAGCCCGCGCACGCCTCCATTAGCCGTTGCGCATCCGCCACCTGCGCAGGCGTCGGGTCCTTCCCCACCGGCAGCGTGTCTTGTGCTCTCTCTCGGCACGTCTCCGCGCAGCGCTGCAAACGAGCCTGCCAGAAGTGGGTGCGGGCGTTGTGTGCACAGGTTACAGTGCTCACATTGGGAGTTTTAACAAATATGTTTCTTCCGAGGGTTTTGCATCTAGGTATGCTAAGACAAACAAAGAAAGATTGAATATATATTCCCGGGTAGTCCGGACTGGCTGCTTGTTTAACTAACAAACAATGAAACAATAACTAATCAAGTGTAAGGTCTGTCACCCAAAGGTCGAAATAACCCGATCCAACTTACAAAGATGAAAACGAAGAAAAAAACAAACTGCCTTCAACGGCTGTACTTCAAGCACACAAGCAAACCAAACAAAATTAAATAACGCGAACCCTGGGTTACTGGTTGGCTTACTAAACCAATCGAGGCAACTGTTTTTACTTTTCTGGCCAGACTTAGCCCCCTACTAGAACGACCAATGCGGGCACTGTACATGCAAGCTATGTGTGCCATGGAATGGGTGTAACAGTGGACAATGTGCAACCGCCAAGGTGGACCAGTTAGGCACGTCGGATGGGTAGGCGAAGCGACGAAAGCCGCATGCATAAATGTCCAGGGTGCACCACAAGCGCCAGGGAAAAGGAGGTTGAGGAGCGGCTGCCAGAGGACAAAAGTAAGAAGAGGTATCCAACAGGCGCCCAGTCGCAGTTTGAGATCATGAAAAAGAGGGGCAAGGATGGAGTGAACAGCGTGAGCCATGTATCTTCGTATTGTTCTCCAGCAAAGTCCTCAGTTGTCATAAGCTAACACCGAGCTTACCACGCCCAAGGCACGGTCCATTTAGAAAACAAAGTAACGAAGCCCGAAAACGTACCTGCACCATGTTGAACTCCCGGTTAATTATGCTTTGAGCTCTTTCCAAAGGGAGGTTGCAACGCTCGAAGCAGGCAGGTAAACTCTTGCTGTCTTTCACTTTGTCGCAGCACTCGGCGGCACATAAGTACGCAGTTTTCTGAAACACATGGGAAATTACATGGTAGCGAAGAGGTCAGGGCACGTATTTGTGCCGCAAAGAGATATAAGGCTAGATGTTCGCGGCATTCAAATATTTCAACCGTCTGCAGAATCTTGCCCTTAATTCCCTCTTCAAAACCGCTCAACATTCCTCGCATGTCGACGTTACCTGGATTGGTCTTGTCAGCTGCTTGTCCAATTTTTCTGCAACAGCCTCAAAAGTCTCTTGCAGCTTTTGTTGTTTCTCCATTTCCGCTTCTGTAATCCAGTAAAACAGCAGAAAATCCCACAAAGATGGCCGGCAGCCTTCTCTGCAAAGGTTGCTCACCAGCGCAGTGTGTAACTTCCGGGTAAATGGGTATTTAATATTAACCAATGGGAATATCGTTAGGTAAAGGGGTACCACGTAGCGACCAGCTACCCAATGTGTATGGTAGCGCAGACTGCGCAGTGTGTAGCTCACTGAGACACTGACCACCGTGATTAGTACTCACCTGTACTCACTGTATTCAGTTCAGTGGAGCAGACAGCACGTGCCGGGCTGCCGGGAGCCATGCCACAGTCGCCCGCCACTTGTACCCCGTTGTTGTTGTTGTTGTGTCCCACGCCGCCCAAGGGCAGCAGAGACGCCACTTGTACAGTACCCCGTAAGGCAGGACAATCATTACCGCGTTAACCCATATATACCCCGGGAAGTGTATCCGAATGGATCATGGATACACTTGCACCCCCCGCCACGTGGCAAAATATTGCGCGAGCGCCGCGCCACTTTTGAAGGATGTCAGATGTCCCGTGGGTCTGGGAACACTTCGGAACGAAGGTGATGCGTAGGTTTGGGGGGCAAATCAATCCGAAAACCCATTTTCTTCCCCTGGAAATTTGGAGATGGAATAATGGTCAGTTTGACCTCAAATTTGGCACCAAGGTTCCTTATCAGATATCTTATGATGCCATGTGTTCAAAAAAAAATTGGGGAGTCGGCAGCATGGTAACATGGTGACATTTGCGAGCAAAAAATACCGGCCCTATTTTCAGCACTTTCTGCCATTAAAAAATATTAAATTAAATTATATGACATGCCTCCGCGGTTGGGAGATGATCATGTGGCACCTATTCCAGGTTGGATGGGTGGAGTGGAGGAAGCCGCGTAATCGACACTTTCTGCCATGTAGGCATATCGATCCGGCACCATTCATCTTAATCATCATCCTGAACGACTCGAATGACACGCGGACACTGAAGATAACGGAAGGCTCGAGCTACCATAGTCCGGATTCTCCCGATTTCTGGCCTGCGCTGGTTGTCTCCTTGATATATAATTATAACTAGTGGCACCCGCTGGCTTCGCCCAGCCCAAAACAGGGTCCCTTTTTTTGGCAGTACTTCGCCCCGCTGCCCGCTGCCCGCTGCCCGCTGCCCGCTGCCCGCTGCCCGCTGCCCGCTGCCCGCTGCCCGCTGCCCGCTGCCCGCTGCCCGCTGCCCGCTCATCCCCGCTGCCCGCTGCCCGCTGCCCGCTGCCCGCTGCCCGCTGCCCGCTGGCCGTACGCTTCTCGCTTCGCTCGCTCGCCGTACGGTGCTCGCTCGCTTCGCTCGCTCGCGGTAGGGTGCTCGCTCGCTTCGCTCGAGCTCGCCGCGCGCAGCGCACAGCTCGCTGCGCTCGCCGTGCGCTGCACGCAGGCCGCTTTCAGCGGCCGCTCGCTCGCTTCGCTCGCTCGCTGGGATTGGTGGTTAGTGATTCCGGTTGTTTTGGATTGGCGGGGAAGTTGCGATGCCCTGGATAGTGCGGGATGACCCCCAATTGCTAAATTAATATATAGGATGACATCCGTGCACGTGACTCCCGGCCCGGCCCAGCGGGAGCACGAGTCTAATTAATTAATTAATGCAGCATGCCTACAAAGTTTCAGGCTGGTTGGATGACAAATTGGTGACAAATTAATTAATTAATTAATTAGGAACATTACTCCGTTGGGAGTCAATGTAGCACATATCCCTGAGAAGGGGCATATGGCTTTTAATACATCCTAGGCTACTTCATGCAAGGGTGGGAATGTAAGCTACCCTTGCTCTAGGTGCACCAGGGCACCGGCACCACCATCAGTGCTGTCTCAGGTTCAACCCGCCTAAGGGGGGGATCCTGGCACGGGGGAGGAAAATCATCATGGCTATACAAGGGCTAGGGCATGGCTTCTCGACAGAGAGCATCTCTCTGCATGGCATAGCCGGCCGCATGGCTAAATTCTTAATGCAACATCCATGGGGGTCCCATTATAGATATAGCGTGGCTAAATGTTGAAGGCATCATCCATGGTGACAAATGCTAGCATAAATACCCCAAAAATGCAGTTTTTCATGTTTTTTGAAGGGTTTTATTATCACACATATGCATACATAATGACACCAAATGAACTTGATCAGCTGGCCGAGCTGGAACTTTGCACATGTTCTACACATATCCCATGCAGCATGCCCGCAAAGTTTCAGGCTTGTTGTTGGATGACAAATTGGTGACACATGCTAGCACACTGATGCCTCGACCTAACCGTCGGGTGAAAGCCATGGTGGTATTTCGGGCCACAACCTCATCTGTCAAATGTCAGATTCGTAAAACCCAACGTTTGCTAGATTACCTACGCCTCGGCGTTGTGCAATCAGCCCCAACCCCGAATACCCCGAGCAAGCGGCAGGCTCGCATCCTACGCTTGCAGGACAAAATAAATGCGATGAAAAGCACTATTTCTACCGCTTCCCTTCCCCCCTCCGTTCCATCCCCACCTCCACCCCCCGCCGCATCCACCCCCATCATCCATCGTCGTCCTCCCCTGGTGGGCCAGCAGGCATCCTTGGCCCTTGCCACTTTTAACACCCGCACATTGCTAGATGACGACCATAGCTGCCGGATAGAGGAGCTAGTCGCATTCTGCATTGAGCATCGTGTATCTATATTAGGCGTCCAGGAACACCGCCGCACGGTGCCACTTGGCATGGTGAGCACTGATCGCTTGGCGGGTGGCTGGCGGTTTTACTTCGCTGGCAGCGGTACGTCTGGCCAAGGTGGTGTTGGTCTTTTGTGTTCGCCGCTGGCAGTTGCTAGCCTCAGCACGCTTAAGTTTCTAACCCCACGCCTTATGGTAGCACATTTCACCTCTGTCGAGGGGCGGTCTAAACACCACCTCACGGTGGGGGTGGGCTACGCACCCCACAGTGGTCTACCTGAGTCGGCCCGTGAGGAGTTCTTCGAATCTTTGCATGACCTAGAGGGGGCTCCGGCCCGCCACTTTTTGGTTCGTGTTTCGGACGAGATTAGGCAGCGTAGGATAGCATTCGTAGGACACCTTGCCCGCACCAGCCAGGTCGACACCACCCTTGGTCTGGCCGGCCCCCAGCGGCTTGGACAGCCAGGGCGGCACATTCTGACCTGGCCTGGCCCCAAGGACATTCCCAAAAGGGTAGGGAAACCTGTCACCAACTACGTTCAGATGTTGCTGGACGACCTAGTGGTCCCAGCCCAGTTTGAGCACCGCATCCACTCTCTCTCCCGTCTTTGGACTGCCATGCAGGACAAGACGCGGTGGAAGAAGATTGTCACTTGAGGCGCACACGCCCGACCCTGTGGGCAAGCCACCTCCCCCCAAGCGGAGGAGGCGCTTTGATGAGTAGTGTAGTTAGGATTTTCTAGATAGAGTTAGGATAGTTCGATCACGCGGCTTCCTCCACACCACCCATCCATCATGAAATATGTGCTACATGACCTCCCCACGGAGGCATGTTATAATTTAATTTTAATTTTTTAATGCTAGCACACGGGCGGTGGGGTTGGAGATTAAGAGTTAGTGTTAGCCATACCACGGTCCTTATTAATTTAGGACAAAGTCCTAAATTAAGGACCAATTTACTATAACTGAGGTACCGGGGGGGGGGGGTCACTATATGGACCGTACCCCATGTCAACCGTACCCGGCATGATGTACCCGATCCGTGGTACCGGCACATGGTACCCGGATTCCGTACCCGGGTACCGGGTATTTGGGCGGGAAAGTAGGTACCTCGACTAAAAATATGAGCGATTTTGGAGCGAAAAAGTGGATGCGGGAACGATGCCTCGCGGTAATGGCGGCCTCACGGTCGGAGCTCGTGTAAGCGCGTTAGCGTATCTTTTTGACGAGCCAGGCCAGAAAAGGGAAGATAGGTGGTCCTACCAGCGTGCTGTTGAGGCTGGCGTCAATTGGCGCACGTTTAGGATTTCGGGAGTGGTGGTTAGTGTGGATCGGTCGGATGTTACCTGCACTTGGGACATCGATGGCAGCACTGAAGCAATAAAAAAAAAGGATTTGCGGGTGGAGGCTGGGCCTGAAAATGATTCGGACGATGAGTCTAACCATCCCGAGTCTGATCCCGAAGAGCCAGACCAGGGCGCGGTCGCTGCTGCCGGGGAGGACTCGGAACCTGACGATGATGAATTTCCGGATGAAAATGTGATCGACCCAGACGAGGAGCTATGGGCGCGGCTGTACAAGCTGGGCGATGGCCAGGAGCCGGCGCCCATGGACCTACCAGCCTGGGGGGTCCAGCAAACCACAATTCGCGAGGACCGGCGCCTGATGGCTGGCCACATCGCGACCTACCCGCCGAGATTGGTGGGTTTTTGCTGTCCAGATCCCGCCGACGCGAGCAACTGGGACTGGTTCAAGCACTTTTTTCCCACCGACCTGCTGCCGGAGATGGCGGACCTGATGACCGAGAGGGGTCTGGCACGCGGCTACAAGGACTGGAAGGTCACGGTGGGCCTGCTGTGGGCGTACATCGCAATGCGCTGCCTGATGATGGTCTACCATGCGGCCGGCGGGGTCAGCGCTTACTGGCGGAAGGACGGCGTCGTCATCTACAATTTCGGGCGATATATGCCACGCACTCTTTTTCAACAGCTGACTGCTGTCTGGGCTGTGCCCTTCTACCCAGGAACCCAGGCAACCGACCCGTTCTGGAAGTGCCGTCGCTGGATTGACTCCATCAATGAGTGCTGGAAGAGCGGGCTGCAGCCTGGCCACACCATCGTCTGCGACGAGAGCATGATCACCTGGACTGGCCGGGCCATGCCCGGCTTCATGAAGGTGGGCAGGAAGCCAAAGCCGCTGGGCCGGGAGATGAAGACGGTGGCGGATGGGCAGTCCAAGATCATGCTGCACATGGAGGTGCAGGAGGGTGCTGCGGCCATGGCCCTGAAGCCCTTTGCCCGGGAGTACGGCCCCGCCTGCGCTAACACCATGCGCATGACCGAGGCATGGAAGGGCTCGGGGCGTATCGATCGTCCTCGGCGACTCGTGGTTCGGCTCCAGCAAGGCCGCGGTGCAGCTGTGGAAGCGCGGGCTGTACGCCATCCTCAACGTCAAGACTGGCCACTCCAACTTCCCCAAGAAGGCGCTGTTCGCTGCGCTGGGCCCGCGCGGCAGCCACGTGGCGTTTGCAGGCGAGGCGCGCACGTCGGTGGGCACGTGCAATCTGTTCGCGGTCGCGCACCAGTCCAAGCAGCCCATGCTGCTGGTTTCAACGTGCTCCACCACCTTGGCTGGCCCAGACCAGGTCAAGACGTGGCTGTCCACCAATGCCCAAGGTGTGGAGGAGGAGCACCGCAAGGTGACCACACAGCCCGAGGTCACGGCCATCTACCGCAAGGAAAGCGGTGTCATCGACTGCCACAACCACAAGCGGCAGGGGGCCAAGATTGCCCTGAGTGATGCGTGGGTCACCAAGGATGCCGCGGTGCGGGAGAGCAGTGAGTGCATGAGCATCTGCCTTACCAACGCGCACCTGGCCAAGGTGTTCTTCGCTGACGACAAGGACAGCCAGGACACGTTCCTCGAGGCGCTGGCGGTGGAAATTCTGTCATCCCCGCTGGTGGCAAGTGAGAGGGCGCTGGGATCCTTCCTCCCCCCGCTGCCAGGCCTTGCGCACGACATGCGGCAGCACGAGAAGCAGAAGAAGTGCTCCTACTGCAAGAAGAAGTGTGGCTACTATTGTGCCACCTGCAGCCCCCCTGGCGGCCATCGTATTAATGTGTGCAGCTTCGCCGTGGACCGGGACTGCTGGAACCGCCATCATGGGGGGGAGGCTCCTGTGGTGTCCAGGGCTGGCAGGCCACGCAAACGGTCGCGTTCTTAGTGTTTTATACCTCGAAATAGAAATTGGTCCTATTGGTCCTAAATTCTCATTTTGGCCAAATTTGCGGTTTAAGGCCTGCCATGGGCCAGGGTCCATTGAGGCACTAAATGTAATTATTTGAACCCAGGTTTTTGTCCAAAATTCAAAAAGTGTGTTATCTTTCAGTGGTAAAAATGCCAGGGTCAAAATTTTATGTTTGCACATATATTTTTTAATTCAAACTGGTCCTAAAATAAGGACTTTTCTTGGTAACATGGACATTAGTGTCAAAACTGAGGCGATGGTGATTGGGGCCTCCAGTACACCACCGCTGCCGCGCCTGCTCGACGGGACGGAGGTCCCGTTCCGCGACCGCTTCAAGCTGTTGGGGAGCTGGCTTCCTGACACTGCCGACGATGTGGACACCCGCATCGGCCTGGCCTGGGCCAAGCTCCGTTCGCTCGATCAAAACCTACTGGCGCTCGAAGGGCCTGGGCGAGCACCGCAAGCGCATGCTCTTCATCAAGGTCCTCGTCCTCACGGTGCTCACGTATGGCGCCGAGGCGTGGACCATGCATCCCACCCAAACTGGCAGCTAGGCTAGACGGCACGGTTTACAGGATGCTCCGACAGGTCCTTCACGCAGGGTTTTCCGAGTTTCCATCATCAGAATCTTTGTATCATGGCATGCCTCGTATTTCGGACGAGATTCGGCAACGTAGGATAGCATTTGTAGGACACCTTGCTCGCACCAGCCATGCAGGTCGACACCGCCCTTGGCCTGGCCGGCCCCCAGCGGCTTGGCCAGCCAGGGCAACACATTCTGACCTGGCCTGCATGGCCCCGAGGGCATTCCAAGAGGGTAGGGAAACCTGTCACGAACTACATCCAGATGTTGATGGCTGACCTAGTGGTCCCAGCCCAGTTTGAGCACCGCATCCACTCTCTCTCCCGTCTTTGGACTGCCATGCAGGACAAGACGCGGTGGAAGAAGATTGTCAAGGCGCACACGCCCGACCCTGTGGGCAAGCCACCTCCCCCCAAGCGGAGGAGGCGTTTTGATGAGTAGTGCAGTTAGGATTTTTCTAGATAGAGTTAGGATCGTTCGATCACGCGGCTTCCCATCCATCATGAAATATGTGCTACATGACCTCCCCACGGAGGCATGTTATAATTTAATTTAATTTTTTAATCCACTCTCTCTCCCGTCTTTGGACTGCCATGCAGGACAAGACGCGGTGGAAGATCGAAGATTGTCAAGGCGCACATGCCCGACCCTGTGAGCAAGCCCCCTCCCCCCAAGCGGAGGAGGCGTTTTGATGAGTAGTGTAGTTAGGATTTTCTAGATAGCTTAGAGTTAGGATAGTTCGTTCACGCGGCTCCCTCCACCCCATCCATCATGGAATATGTGCTACATGATCTCCCCACGGAGGCATGTTATAATTTAATTTAATTTAATTTTTAATGCTAGCACAAATACCCCCAAAATGCAGTCATTTTTCATCATGGTTTTATCACACATGCATACATAATGACACCAAATGAACTCATCTGGAGCTGGAACTTTGCACATGTTCTAAACACATCCCATGCAGCATGCCCACAAAGTTTCAGGCGCTGGTTGGATGACAGATCAATGGTGACAAATGCTAGCATAAATACCCCAAAATGCAGTTTTTCATGGAACCTTTTCCAAGCCGGGTTTCGTCACACATGTCCATGGCAATCATCCACTTTGGTGTATATAAGGTTCCAAAACAACACATCATTACATTATGCATCATCATTTACAATGCAGGAATGCATATTTGGGGGCACACGCCCATAATACAACTGATTGTGCATGAATAAAACACCTAGCCAGCTAGCTATCAAAATCTAAATGGCCAATGCCACACCCGGAGGCACATTCTCACGGCCCTGCTGCATCCTTTTCCTTTTATTCTTCTCTGCCTGTGACAAGCCCTGGCCTGCCCCCAAGGCTCTCATCCACCAGCTTGTGGAGCACCCTGACGTTGGCCGGTGACGTGCTGCAGCACCCCCGCCTATGACCCCCATCATGGCACGCTTCTTGGCCTCACCCTTGGGGCAGGCCGGGTGGAGGGGTGGGTGCGACGGTTGGTCTGGCCGGTTGATCTCATCACCCCCTTCTTCAGTGCATGCGTGTGCTCTAATGCCTGGCCAGAGAAGAATTGTAGGTTACCCCACTTGAGGATGGCAGTTGGCAGGTGGTCATACCGCAATCATGTGGTAGTAGAGGGCGAGGTTCTCAGCTGCCGTGGCTTTGCAATTGACTAGGGCATCTGACGCCTTGATGGCAGCTGCCTTGACCCTGTCTGCCACACCCTGCCTGACTGGGCTGCCCTCTACCCCATCATCCTCAAATGGCCTGGCTACCTCCTTCCAGAACCCTCTCAGGGCGTCTAGGGAGCCCTGCATGACAGGGCGCATGTTGTGCCCTTGTGGGAACACGATGTCAATTGAGCTGTGCCGCGATGGTGGAGGTGGTGGAGGTGGTGTGGTGCTTAACCCCTGTTAAGCAGGTCCGCCCGGCCAGGTGGAGGGAGCATCGCGGGCCGGGCCAGCAGATGCCGGCAGGGCTGCGATGTCCTTCACCGCCTGGGCGGTGAGGCCGGCGGTGTCATGCAAGCACTCAAGGGCGGTGGCGGTGGCTTGGAGGCGCTGGCCGGTCGAGGTCTCGAGAGGAGCTGGGCCTTGATGTCGGCAGTGGAGGCGGAAATGGCAGTGGAGGTGGAGGTGACGGTGGTGGAAAGGTGAGGAAGCTCAGTAGCCAGCGTGCCGCCCATTGCTGCCACATCGGCGGCAAGGGGGGTCACGTGCTGCTGAAATTAATTAATTAATTAATTAGACTCGTGCTCCCGTTGGGGAGTCACGGAGCATTAACCCCGATGGATGGATGGATGGATGGGTGCAAACAGTCCTACCGGTCTAATCTATCTACATCGGCTACATACTACATCTATCTAACAGCATTCTAACTACAACATCTATCTAGACAGCCGCACGCTGCCCTAGGGGAGCTGTCTGGCGTGCCTCCCACGGGCACGCTGCTGCTGAAAGGCTTCGGTAAGGATGGAACGGAGTGTGGGGGCGGAGATGGATGGAGCCCGGATCTCGCCATCAGAGCGCATGAGAAGGGAGTTGAGGATGGTGTGCTGGAGTTGGGGGCGGGTGCACCCGAGCAGAACATCGGTGTTATACCACCAGAGGAGGCGATTGATGTCGTAGAGATGGAGGCACAGGTCGTAAAGCGAGGCGTAGTCCCCGTAGAAGAGGCAATGCAGGGCAGTTGCCGGGGACATGTTGGTCCAGTCGTGATCGTCGACCTTGAAAGGTTGGAGTTGTTGCGCTGGATTAGGACAAATTGCGAAATTTAGGACACTTTTGATGCCGACTCAAGATAATAAGTTGATTTGGGTCCCTTTTACGGGCCAATATGTGGCTGACATTGATTCCCTACGTATTCAACTGTTTTCAACCTATTTGGTACCACCCTGCAGGACATTTACCGGGTGATGCTCGTGACGGTGCCCTTCATGATGTCATGCTTACTTCCATATAATGCATGAGCGTGGACACGATGACTTTAATGCGCGGAACGTGATTGTATTTGCCAGGGAAGTGTACCATGCAGTAATTTCATACAATCTTCTCACATAATGCATGAAGTCCTCCCCGGGCATGGAAACATTTCAATACCAACAATGAATTTTGAGGTAGTGATGTAGCATGCATGCACTTGGGTGTACTGTCAGAGCTATTGGTGCTAACACATGCCGCCAATTATAATGGCCAAGGTGCATGTATAATATTTTAAAATGTCCAAAGAGACATTGTTGGGCGTGCATGGCTAATAACGCCCTTATTATCAATCAGTCCAATATCCTGGACTAGACAGCTCCGCGGCTTTTGCGCCGAGTTCCTCTTGAACAAATTATACTCTAGCCTACCATGACCGGGACGCCCAGATAATTAATAGCATGTTGCATCCGTGCAACACATAGCCTAGATATAGTGTCAATGGAATGCCATATCAAGAAACGGTTGCTTCACATGAAAACGGTCAGTAGTAACGAGGTTGCGGCAATGGTGCCGGCTGCCATGCCAATGTCATCGAGGGAGGCTGCTGCCAAGCGGCAGCCGCTGATGTCGCCGGTGCCGGTGGCTGTTGGTACCATCCCGCGGCTGCAGTTGCTGGTGGCTGCGCGTATGGTGCCGGCGTGTATGGTGCCGGCGCATACTGTGGCTGCGTCAACGGTGCCGGCGCGGTTGCCGGTGCCAGGACCTGCTGGTACCATCCTAGTGCTTGTGCCGGTGGCTGCGCATACGGTGCCTGGGCGGCTGCCGTTGGTGGCGGGTAAAGCGGTGCCGCCGCGGGTGCCGGTGGCGGCGGGTAATAAGGCGGTGCCGCCGCGGGTGCCGGTGGCGGCTGGTAAAGCGGTGCCGCCGCGGGTGCCGGTGGCGGCGGGTAATAAGGCGGTGCCGCCGCGGGTGCCGGTGGCGGCTGGTAATAAGGCGGTGCCGCCGCGGGTGCCGGTGGCGGCTGGTAATAAGGCGATGCCGCCGCGGGTGCCGGTGGCGGCGGGTAATAAGGCGGTGCCGCCGTGGATGCCGGTGGTGGCGGGTAATAAGGCGGTGCCGGCACGGCTGCTGGTGGTGGCAGGCAAGGCGGTGCTGTCGCCGGTGCTGGTGGTGGCAGGGCTTCTGGCGGCGGGGCCTCGGCTGCCGGTGCCTGCTGCTGCCGCCTCCCCTGTCGTTGCTGCTGCGGCGGCGGCTGCTGTTGCTGTTGCTGTATTTGCTGCATTTGCTGCAGCAGCAGCCGCTGCTGTTGTTGCTGCTGTTGTTGTTGCTGCTGCAACTGCTGAGTGGAGTTGTCGGTGCTGCTGCTGGACCTCTTGCAGAAGCTGGGCCTGCTGCTGTTTCATACCCTCCAGTTGTGCCTGCACTTCTGTTGGTACTCGCGTTGTGCCGGGCAGGGCCTCCTGCAACGGCTGCGGCCCCGGGCGCCGTTTCTCCGGCTGGCGCTTCTTGGCATCTGGGGGGGGGGCTGGAAGGCCTGCTTGGCGGTGATTCGCTTCGCTCGCCCTAGCCCGGCGTTGGTGATATCCGTGAGCGGTGCCGGTGCCGCATCGGTCATGGTGGTGTCTTGTGTCCGCCGTTCTCGGGATGGCGTATCAGGAGAACCACACAGATCCATCGTGGCCCGCTGCGGGAATGCGTTACTGAGCAGGATGCTTGGGACGGGCGCATTGCCCATCAGGGCAACTAAATTGGGCTCGTTCTCCTGGGCCCACGTCAAACACTCCTGCATTTCATCATTCCATGCGTTTGCAGGGATGGATTTACCCGGAAACGTTACACCAGGGACATCGCACCACTTGGGAGGGTTGTTGGCCACGATGAGTGCCACTTGGTTGTGGAAGTGGATGCCGGTGGGTGCGGGCCTGGTCATGGAAGGAGTAAACGAACATAGCAACGACTTGTAGCTCGAATTCTTCGTTTCGCGGGCTAACAGAGCGCTCATGGTCTTGTTTTTCCAGCCGCCCAAGATGATGCCGACATTTTGCCTCCATGGGTGAAGGTTCACGACGGCCCGAGCCATGATCCCGCATTCGGCCCTAAAACCAGGAACCCCGCCCCCCACAGATATGGTGCTCTCATTTCGACCTTGGACCGGCATTGTCTTGAGCACCCGGGTGGATCAGGTGAAGGAAATTTCAATGTCATCTTGGCATCCTCCAGCTCGGAGCGACTGAACCCTTTGCCACGCTCGTTGGCCGGGGTACTTTCCATCACGTTGTCAATGGAATAGTCCCCCGTCAGGTCGGAGGAACCCAGGTGTGCACCACGGCTGGCCGGATCGTCATCGCCACTGTCGACCATCTTGTCGTCACTGTCATTCTTGTCGTCACGGTCCTTTTTATCCCCGGCAACCTTGCCCTTCCCGCCCAAATTACTATGAAGATCTACCATCCCCGCCAGGTCATCCTCGGAAACTGGAGCATTAAAGTTGATGCCGGCCGGGAGGGGGGGACGTGGGTTGTTGCCGACATGATGAGTCGCTTCCTGGTCGGCTTGCTTGGACGACCCAGCAAAACATTCGGGGCACATCCATTCTGCCCCTTCTTCAGCACTTGGGTCCTTGAATAGCCCCGTGCATATCCCATGGACGTGCTTTCCACACGACCCACTGCATGGGTGATTGGCGCCACTCAAGAGCTCCTCCTTAGAAACGCCATCCTCGGATGCTCCGCCTCCCAATTTCCTACTGTTAAGCCTCCCACGGTCCTTAATTTAGGACTTTGTCCTAAATTAAGGACCAATTTACTATAACCGAGGTACCGGGGGGGGGGGTCACTATATGGACCGTACCCCATGTGGACCGTACCCGGCATGATGTACCCGACCCGTGGTACCGGCACATGGTACCCGGATTCCGTACCCGGGTACCGGGTATAATGGCGGGAAAGTAGGTACCTCGACCAAAAATATAACCGATTTTGGAGCGAAAAAGTGGGTGCGGGAATGATCTGAGGTGGATATGGCGACCTGACAATCGTGGCCGGCGTTTTCACGTGCGTTTATCATTTCGGGCGCCCAGTAGCAAAAACGAAAGGTCGTTAGTTATGCTTAAAGGCTGTGAAATTTTCTGCGCAAGTTTTTATGTGTAGCGCTGTAGCACAGCGGCACAACACAAATGGGTCGCAGATCGCCTGCTCGCGGAGGGTCGATTTTGGCACAAACATGTTAGTGTATTAGCAATGGTGGTGCGAATCAAGCCAGGAAATTTTTGTGGACGATTTTGATTATAGTCTGGAGTTTATAAACGGAGTATTTGACATGGGAGCGCCTGGGCCGTGATATTCTTGCCCGATTTCCATTGTCGACCATGTTTTAGGGACGTTCAGGCTGGGCAGCGAGCGCACCTTATAGGTCTTCACTTTCGGTATTTCTTGGACCTAGAACGCAGCACAAGCGTGGTTTATATCATTTTCGAACCGGTTGGCCAGCTTTGGTGCGCTCAGCTCTCGGAAAGCTGACCTCGCTGCGGATTTCAGCGACTTTTTTGCAACCATCTGGAATGAGGCGACGTAAGTAGCAGGTACGTGCCGGGGTGCCCTAGATCATGAGTGTAACTGGCAACGCTGTCGTGGTGTTTTGAGTCAGTAAGCTATGCCTAAAAAGAGGGGACGCTCTCTGTGCACATAACTGTCACACATAGTTGGTTTACGTCATACAATTTTTTACGTCTCTATCTTCGTCGTCCGCTGCAGCTAAAACACACATGCGTAAGAGCAGTTTTACTCATGTGTTAGTTATAAACCATGGTCCTATGGCCTGCAGTTGTTCAGGGTGTTCTCAGACAGTATATACAATATGGTTTAGGTGTTACATGCACCCTGAATTCGCTCACAAAGCGTTGCATGTTAGCACAACGTTGTTCTGTAACTTGATTTGGCTGCATTCATGTGTTAGTTGCAATGCAAATGCAATGTTTTTTCATCGCTGGGTGGTGGCCAGCATGTCCGTGATGTCAAAGAAGGCTTGGCATATGCTTAGAGAAAGTTTACCGCAAGGGGTGGGCCATGTTCAAGCCGGGCAACCTCAGCAACCATGCAACCGTATATTGCATTACCTGCACCATCTGTGACACCGTGAAGCACGCGTATATATAGAGGCAGCCACAGCAGGGTATGGCCTTGTTATACGCTGCCCCGCCATCCCAAGGCCTCGTAGGGTCCCCTAGCGCTTGTAAGATGCTCAAGGGACCGTGTGGATAGCATGGTCATGCGTTGACACTAATTGGTCCTATTGGTCCTAAATTCTCATTTTGACCAAATTCGCGGTTTGAGGCCTGCCATGGGCCAGGGTCCATTCAGGCACTAAATGTAATTATTTGAACCCAGGTTTTTGTCCAAAATTCAAAAAGTGTGTTATCTGTCAGTGGTAAAAATGCCAGGGTCAAAATTTGATGTTTGCACATATATTTTTTAATTCAAACTGGTCCTAAAATAAGGACTTTTCTTGGGAACATGGACACTACACTTTTCGCCTGCAAAGCAGGCATCACCGTTGCTCTCTGACATTTATTACTCACTTTTCCGCAGCACTACTCATTGCTTCCGGCATTATCGCCAACAATCGTTTAGCCGCACCGAATACCATCGTTTCCGGCGTTAAATTCATTCCAAGACGGAGGCACTGGCTGGAGCCCCGGCTCAGGCGGGAGATCCGGCGTTTGAATGAGGTGACAGTTGCGGATCCCAGGCATTATAGTATCTCCGAAGCCAGGCTTCGTGTCCGTTTCCTAGTACAAGGCATCGTATCTCAGACAAGTATCGCAGACAAGGTTTTCCCCAGCGGAGGCCAGGCATCGTATCGCCGCGGACAGGTTTTTCCATAGCCGAGGCAGGCAACGTATAAATTATTCCCCAGCCGAGCCTGCCGAGGCCAGGCATCGTATCTCCGCGGACAAGGTTTTCCCCAGCGGAGGCCAGGCATCGTATCTCCGCGGACAAAGTTTCCGTAGCCGACACAGGAATCTTATAAAATATTCCCCAGCCGAGCCTGCCGAGGCCAGGCATCGTATCTCCGCGGACAAGGTTTTCCCCAGCGGAGGCCAGGCATCGTATCTCCGCGGACAAGGTTTCCGTAGCCGAGGTAGGAATCTTATAAAATATTCCCCAGCCGAGGCCAGGCATCGTATCTCCGCGGACAAGGTTTCCCCAGCGGAGGCCAGGCATCGTATCTCCGCGGACAAGGTTTCCGTAGCCGAGGCAGGCAACGTATACAATATTCCCCAGCCGAGGCCAGGCATCGTATCTCCGCGGACAAGGCTTCCCCAGCGGAGGCCAGGCATCGATACAGTAGCTCGACCTAAACTGTACACTGTAACCTGATGTGCGTGAGAGGTACGCCGAAGGCATGATGATTGTCTGTCAAGCAACGCCACGCTGTCATCAGTGCTATTACAATGTCTTAAAGAGGTGCTGCAGGTGAGACAACCGGCTGCTAATAATCTGCTGTAGCGTTTGTTGTGCGAATTAATTTTGCAGGGGACGAATCATTGGTATGAAATGCGGATGCTATTAAATGGTGACAGAAGCAGACAGGACCTAGACTAGAGGTGGCCAATCTACGTGACATAACCAGTTGTGGCTAGGTAGTAATGGTAGGGTAGCTGCGTCCAGGTACCTTGGTTTGAAGTTTCTAGTATCGCAGTCTGTTGGGAATCCAGGTTGTTGCGTTTACAGATAGGGAGAATGCTGACGGAGTAGGCACAATGGGCGATGACGCAGTGGATCCGGATGTGCTAATGTGGGATGGCAGATTAGATGACGGGTGGGATGCCGACGATCCAGATTACGAATTTTCATTCCACGATGGCGTACAGGAACCGCCAACTGAAGCCAAACGTCCTGGCAAGCAGAGATTAGACGCGCTTCGTGAGCAGAAGCTGGCTGCTGTTACGGGCGACATGGCGAAGCGGTATTGTTGCACAGAGCAGCGCTGCCTTCACCAGTTTAACAGTTACCTCGTAGACCACAGGACCTGGACAGCCGTGCGCCAGGAATTTTACAGCCATCCTGACAAGGCGCGCATGGCAACCCTGGCTGACATCATCCGATCAGGTGGGGTAGGCAGCATTGAGGTGAAGCCCCCCGGCCCAGGTGGTCAGTACCACCACATCAGATTCAAAAGTCCATTGCATGTGGATGTGCACGTCGACGGCGCCACGCGCACCATCAGCGGGTGTGCGACTGCAATCCGCAAAGTGTTGGGCGTGGAGCCAAAAACCTGGAACAAGGTGGTGAAGGGGGTCGCCTACAGCAAGCAGTTTTTCGATGCGGTGGACCGTGACACCCTGACCAGTCATGGATTGCCGGGTGTGTGCCACGAGGAGACTCCGCGCCGGACGCCTGTCGCTGGGCGCTCTAGTGCCACGGAGTACGCTGCTACCTGGATCTGCCGGCTGGTGAGCGAACTGGGGGACAGCGACCCCGCCCACCCGGATGTTGCCTACATGGATGTTATCCCCATCACCGACATGCACCAGCTCTACGTGGCCGATGCCAAGCTCGAGTTCCCTGGAGATGAGTATAATAGAGGCCGCTCGATGATCCTGAAGTACCGGGCGTTCCATGAGGTGTGGACCGCGTTCTGCGAGGGCAACTACTTCCAGGGGTCGCCCAAGGTCATCTTGAAGACGAGCGCCAAGAACGTCGGGCAGTGCGCGACCTGCGTCGAGTTGCGGCACCTGCACACCCATGCGTCGGACAAAGCACAGCGGAACTACATCGCTCATCTCACCAAGGCACACCTCGCCCTGGTGAGGTTTGCGCGCCAATTGTACTGGCAACGGCGCGACTTGGCCCTGCTGATGCTCTTGTGGATTTCACTCTGCATTGACAAGATTGACCATGCGAAGACGTACTTTCCTAAGCTGGTCAACGGCCCATCCTCCTGGCAGTCCCACGCGAAGAGCATGGTGCAGTTTTCACTCTTCTGCGTATGCGCGCACGCGTACAAGGCATTCTGGTTTCCCGTCCTGCCATGCGTGCTCCTAGATGAGGGCCTCTCAGGTAGCGTCACTGTCACGATGCTGATGCACGTGTTACTATGCATGATACGTGATGCCCCGTGGAGGCGGCTCGGCAATAGAAGCATGCCACGCTGCCTAGTCCTGCAAATGGACGGCGGTTCTGAAAACCGCAACTACACAGTCCTTCTCTGGGCGTGGTGGCTCGTCCATGTGGGGCTCTTTGACGTGGTGGAGATGCACCGCATGCGGCGAGGGCACACGCATGCAGACTGTGACCAAAAGTTCGGGGTGCTGGTCGGGTACATGGACCACGGCGTCGGCGCGAGAGCAAAGAAGTCCAACATATTCCCCACGATGGAGAGCTGGGAGCAAGCAATTCGAGACGCGTTCCACGGCATCAGCAACGCCACGGTGCCAGAGGGCGTGGATGTGCAGTGGCTGGGTGAGGTATACGATGTCCAAGCGTTCCTCGTGTGGCTGAAAGCCTCCAAGTTCGAGAAATGGTGCAGGTCACGCGACTGGTGCGCCGCGGTGGGGAAGGAAGAGTCTGAGAAAGTAGGGCAATCTATGAAGCCGCACCATGTCGTGTTCTTCAAGGTGGTGGGAAATGACGAGGTGTGGATGGCGTACCGCTTCACCGAGTCAAAGCGAACTCCATGGCAGCCCGCTGGGGTGCGCGATGAAGACGCGCCGCGGAGCGGCAGGGCACGCATGCACCCCTACAAGCACGACGACGCGGGGAAGCCTCTGTTCGGGGTCCGCGTGGTGGATCCGGACCTGGTCGCTAATTTGGAAGACACTCCCAAGACGGCGCCACTCGACATGCGCTTTTTTGACAGGGAGCTCGTCAAGATCCAGAACGCGGTGGCATCCCTGCCCAGCAGCTGGCAGTCCTTCTTCAATGCCACGGACATCCAGCCCACCGTCAAGTTTTTGAAGGAGGCTGAACAGTTCCCGGACAAGATGCCCAAGAAGTTGCAGCCTTTGCCATGGCCAACGCGTGCAGAAATCGCAGCAATGCGTGATCGTGAGGCTGCCGCGGCTGCGGCTCAACCGGCTGTGACCCAAGCGGACATCACAACAGCCCTCATTGACGAGGCGGCGCTCCGGGCAGCGCCGTTGGTAGACCCTGTCTGCCACGATGGTCGCACGCGTGCGGAGTGGGTGGAGGAAGACCGCGCGTTTGGGGCCAAGGTGGCATTCGAGGAGCGCCTCAAGGGCGTGCAGGCTGGCTCGCCTGTTATATACAAGCATCCCAATGCCGACATGCTCTGCAACTCTGAACTGCCATGGACCCCTGTACTGTACGGGGAGGTGAAGGAGGTGCATCAGGGCAGCGAGGAGGGCGCTGAGCCTCATCTTGAGGTGTACGTGTACCGCGCCAAGCACTTGCGCGACTCGTGGCACCCATGGATACCTGACGTGGCTGTATGGCCGCATCCACCATCTGCCAACGTGGACCGCCACGTGGTGACCATCCCGGCATCGGCCCTTGTCCTCACCCATTGGGCGCCACCCAGCAAGCGGAAGTCCCTTCCCGTCCGCTCAGTGTCCTTGGATGCTAAGAAGAAGCTCACCAAGGACAGTTGGAACGCGCTCAAGCTGGTGCCATGTGACGCAAGTCGCCCTGCTATCGACTGGCAAGCGGTCTCCACCACAGCGGGTATGAGGCGCCTGACTGGAACACGCTGGGAGGACATTTTGAAGGCGGTGAAGAGCGGCGGGCGCTGCCTGGTGGGGCAAGTCGTGTGCCAGTGGGCAATCAAGCACGTGCGAGACGAGCATGGCAACCTGGTGAAGAACCAGAAGGAGAGGTTCCATGGCCGCGTCGCGGTCGTCAATACCCAGCATGACATGGTGGGCCTATTCTGGGGTGCGCATTGGGAGGAAGAGGCCGTGAGCACCGTGGCACTCCCTGAGCTAGGAGGAGTGATCTGTGCATGCCCAGGTGTTAAAGTCCCTGAACTTCAGGCATCCGAGATCGCCAGGGCTGAAGACTACCTACGCGCACACGCCGCCGGCGCGCCGGCTGCCAAGCCTACCAACCGTTCGCGCGCGCGCGCCCGCGGCGCGCAGGCTGCTGCTGCGGAGGAGGCGGGTGGGGTTGACGAGGACGAGGATGATGATGATGATGATGATGATGATGATGATGATGATGATGATGATGATGATGATGATGATGATGATGATGATGATGATGATGATGATGATGATGATGATGATGATGATGATGATGATGATGATGATGATGATGATGATGATGGTGAGGAGGAGGAGGAGGAGGAGGAGGAGGAGGAGGAGGAGGAGAGGAGGGGGAGGATGACGATGAGGACGAGGATAAGGATGATGATGATGATGATGATGAGGAGGAGGAGGAGAAGGACCGCTCACGCACATGCACCCGCGGCGCGCCGGCTGACAGGGCTAAGAACCGTTCGCGCGCGCGCACCCGCGGCGCACAGGAGGAGGAGGAGGACAAGGACGAGGAGGAGGAGAAGGACCGCTCACGCGCACGCACCCGCGGCGCGCCGGCTGGCAGGGCTAAGAACTGTTCGCGCGCGCGCGCCCGCGGCGCACAGGAGGAGGAGGAGGAGGAGGAGAAGGACCGCTCACGCGCACGCGGCGCGCCGGCTGGCAGGGCTAAGAACCGTTCGCGCGCGCGCGCCCGCGGCGCACAGGGGGAGGAGGAGGACGAGGAGGAGGAGAAGGACCGCTCACGCGCACGCACCCGCGGCGCGCCGGCTGGCAGGGCTAAGAACCGCTCGCGCGCGTGCGCCCGCGGCGCACCGGAGGAGGAGAGGGAGGAGGAGGAGGAGGACCGCTCGCGAGCATGCGCCAACGGCGCAGAGGAAATCGAAGAAGAAATGCCGCGTGGCTTGCGCCGCACGCGGGCAAACAAGGCTCAGGTCTTGTCGGATAGCGACAGTGGTGGCGAGGCACCAGCGGAGGCATTGGAGGCGTGATCGTCTTGGTCTTCAATCAGCACGTGGTAGTAGTTTTTTTTTTTGTCGCCGTGCAATTTTGCTTTCTTCATATGTGATGTGTGCCATGGACATTTCTCCGGCTGGCTTTCTGCATAGATCTGACACGTATTGGATTCACTGGCAACATATCTTGTATATTACCATATACAATTGACAATGGGTGTTGTTCTTGTCTTTATCCTGCTGTTGCGGCTGTTATATGCTGTTGCGGTTGTACCACTGTCCTGAACTCATTCCCTTCGTGCCATTCACGCTACCGTGTTTGCTACTGCCACTTATGCTCCGTGGTTGCCCATTGCGATTCCAGGGATCATGGATGGGGCCAGTGCTGAGGAGGGGGGTTGCACGTGGAATACGTCTCTGGTGCTGCAAGCATTATTAGCTGCATCTTCACGTGTCGCTGTTTTTTATTCTTGCACATCATGGCTGGTGGGGCCTGCGGGGGGCTGGGCTCCGACATATTTTGTGGCATATATGCCAAACCATTATTATGTTTCACCGTTACTTCCCTCCCACCTGCCTCGGCCTTGTGTGCCAGGCAGGGGACGAACCGGTTTTACTGACATGCGTGACTGAAGCGGTGTCGGGACGTAGTATTCCACAGGGAGTGGCAATGTCTCTTCGAAGCCACTGGGTTAGATCAGATGCCCGGGCCAGGGTTGCATTTCCAGGCCTGTATGGCTGGCTCCCCTGCATGGCTAGCACTTGGATCTCCCAAATTTGATCAGTCAACTGATTTGATGCTTTGACAACTACAATGAAGTTATAATGGCTGGGTCACCAATGATGTTATGACTCGTTGTCATCACTGCAAGCAATGTGCTATAGTTGCTGCAACCCTCGCGCACTTGCAATGGCCATTGAACATGCGTTAAACCACTATGCGCCAATTTGCTCTTGCCGCGTGCCGTAACTGCCCGAGTGCCACGGTCTTACATCATCCTTGCTACCGGTGCTATTGCGGACACACTCGTGATTCATGCACTGAACCGTTGTTTGCTTCTGGCACTATTGCGTTTTTATAAACCGCGTAGCTAGCTAGCTGCTGCCGTCGCCATTAGGCGGGGCGATGATGCTCGTTGCCGCTCCTTGATTCAATTGGTGCCCACTGCGGTTGCTCCCAAGTAGCATCCATCTTTGGTTCAGTTTGTTGTGATCAGTCGAGACGCATGGGAGCTTGATCCAACACATGCATTGTTGGTATATAACATACTCCGCAAAGCCGCGAAGCCGCGACCCTGTGCGTTAGCTAGCAGACCTGGCGGCACCTGTGATCCTAATACATGGCATAATCCCGCGTGCAAACTTTGCCGGACTCAGCATGGTCTCTCCACTGAATTGATATTGATACATGCATGAAAGATGTTTATTTCAGCCAGACAATGAATTATGAATGCATTATATGTATTATAATCATAGGATCTCAGCATCTTCAATCATGATGCCATGTCGGAGACAGTGTGTATAGCAAATATGCATTACAGCATGGAATACTTTCCTTGAAACACAAGCGCTGATTAAAATTTCTTGACAAAACTTGTTAAAACATATTCTGAAATGCTCCTGGCATAAAAAAACCATGTTTGCCAACTTTTCATTTAGGACACTTCTGATGCCTTCCGCAATTTGTCCTAATCCAGCGCAACCACTCTTGGGGCCGAAAGCGCGGTTCTGTGGGGCGTGAAAACCCTCCTGTTTTGTCGGCTGGGCGGCTGCGTTTAGGGTCAGGCGATGCCAATGGCGAGGCATTAACCCGTGTTTTTTTAATTAGAACGCGATATATCGCGTTGTAAGCTTTTTTTAGAACGCGTATAGCACCTAAGGAAAATTTTTTTTCATGGTCATGTATATACTTTCCTGAAAGCCCATAAATCAAAGGATTTTTTGAGCTACTCAGACCTACAAAATGCTAATTCATTAGAGAGATACACTGGTTTGAATACAGGGGGGTCTTACCATGACCGCGATTTCTTGACCCTAGGTCACAAGTCATGTGCTTATTCACAAATGGTTCATGAAAAAAATCTGGCTTCTTGCACGAGCTATGGGCAACATATGCAGGCTCTGTGAAACAAAACTCAGGCCCATTGGGCCACTGGAGCTATTTTTCATTAGCATCACAATTACAACGCAGTACAACGCAGTGGGAAAAATGAGAGCCCTTCACAACATGACGCAACGACATGAGCCCCATAAACGGGGCCATAGTGAGCTTGGAGGGTCAAAACGTTGAAAATAGGTGTTGTATAAGTTATACAGCATCAAACATGCATCAAACATCATGACTGGATGACCTAATATGACTGAATCAGGCAGCCATAGCCAAAGCATCATCCACTCTCACAACGTGTTGAGCACATGCCTCGTGGGAACGGAGGTGCTGGGTTTTCATTCCATAACGCGTGCAATACTGAAAGAAAGAGGCACGTGTAATGCAAGGCTTGGATAGGTTGAGTGATCCATGAGCTTACATGCAGGCAAAGATGACGCTGGAATGCATGCTAGCAAATGGTGGCAAGATGCTAACAACACATGATTATACACCATGATTATGGGCACCTAGCTGGTCTTCTTGCACAATCAACGCAGTATAAACCATCAACATCCAATCCTCACGATATATGCGCGGCTTGACGACGTATACAGCACCTAAATACTGCACAACTGCAACCTGCTATGGCTGACATGCAAGCAACGTCGAGTAGGATGGCGGTCTTAGAGAGGCTGGGCAGAGGTCGGTAGAAATAAGTGGAAAACTGGCAGAAACTAGGTAGAAACACGATATACTTACGCCTGCAAGCACTATTGAGCCGGTGGCAGAGGCCATTTCCAGGAAAATACAGAATCCCGTAGCAATAGCCACGGTCACGCCTTACGCTATTTGCAGGCACCATCATGCCCGGCGCTACCCAATAAAAGTCTGCACAATTCTCGGTTTAGCCGAGAGTCCGGACGTTCGGAATGAATAAACATGTCGAAACACCATGGAAATACCAAGCATGGTGCCGCAGCAGACCCGAGTCTTGACATAATAATATGTATGCCGGTTTCCAGGGTTTCCGCATGAAAGTTGGGTGAGAAACTGGAAAAAACTACGTTTCCTTTGCGGCCCCAGTACCTCAACAAACTCGTAGAAACCTAATTATCAACCTTTGAACGCATCATCATGGTCGTGCCACCCAACAGCCACTGAAATTCGCGCGAAAACTGGCGAGATCTACCTGCCGCCATCGCCGTCGTCTTCACCTTCGTCCCGCGAAAATGCCTGATTTCAGTGGTACATATTTGTTTGCAGCTGTCACAAAAAAAATACCAAAAATACCAGGATTTTTTCTTGAATTCTATGAGATGTTTCTGACCTATCTTGAAAGTTTCAGACCAAAAATCGCATGTTTAATAGGTTTGCCACGTGTCAGATTACAACGCGATACATCGCGTTCTAACCCTACAACGCGATGTATCGCGTTGTAAAAAAACACGGGTTAAGCCCGGGAGGGTTCGGGGCGACCACCATGCAGTGTGGACTAGTGTCACCGCTGCCTGTCGGACCTGAGGGCGAAGCTGCAGCCGGAGCTGCAGACGTATTTTCATGGCCGAGCGCAGCCGCCAGGCTGCGTTGCGTCGAGGAGCGTTTGCTCGTCATATATTGCGTAATAGCTTCGGAAAATTATATCAGCATGTGCGTCTTAGAAAGACGAAGCGATAGTGATATTCACAGCCGAATTCGGTGCTCAAACGTGAAAGTTATGAGCTCGGCCGCCGTCAGCCATGGCTACCTCGTGGCTCGTCGCTCTGGAGGTGAACCCTAGCCATTGCATGCCTAGCCATCATGGGAAAGTATATCAGCGAGTGCGTCTTAGAAAGACGAAGCGATAGTGATATTCACGGCCGAATTTGGGGCCCAAATGTGAAAGTTATGAGCTCCACTGTACGTCAGCCATGGCTACCTCGTGGCTCGTGGCTCGTTCTCTACACGTAAGCCAGCCATAATTTCAATGCACAAGGCTACACATTTCCATCTCCATTCATAGAATTCATCATCCTGTTCAAACGACTTGAAAACGCGGACAAGATGACGGCAGGCTCGAGCTACCATGGTCCGGATTCTCCCGATTTCTGGCCTGCACGCTGGTTGTCTCCTTGATATACGGTTGGGGCGTGATCTGGACGATATTTGTAACTTTCGTGTAATTATTTTTCTAACGAGATCAGCATATTGCTACGTGGCATGCCCATGCGCATGACACGCAAGTACTTACTTATTATTACTTACTTACGAGTCGGGCCAAGTACAACTATCCAGTGGACTTGCCACCAAGTAGGCACAGAAAGCAAAAATGTTAACAAATACTATGAAGTGAGACAACTAAAACAAAGACTATGTACAGTGTTCCCCTACAGGGCTTCCTCTCCACTCCACGCATCCTCTGTCTACCTCCCGTCACTCCAACTCCAACATCCAAAATGGTCGGATGCAGGTGAAACAACCAAAGCCTACCGTGGAAACTGCATTATACAAAGGCATCACCTGCGTGTGACGATGTCAACAAATGTATGGGGGGTCAGCCATCAAATCTACACCATAATTTCATGCTCGGAAAACACCCATTCCTTTATCCTAAAAACAGGTGTGTACCAAACCATGTTGGCCCTGCATCCACGCAGGGTAAGCAGCACAGGCATGCACATGCGGAGCAGGTAGGCCTGTGCCCCACCGCGAAAGGGCGCAACACCGGTCTTCCTTTGGCAAGCCAAAATCTGCGGCAAAACTGGCAGGCAGGCCAAGGCGCTACGCAATGCCTCGACCCAGGGCACATGACACCTGGCACCACGCAATGGCCGGGAGGCATGGCAACCACGCCTGGCTTTGGACCTGAGGCTGCCGCCTTGTATCATGGCCACTGCAGGTGCTGTCCCCCTCGATGCCGGCTGTGCAGGTTGTTGCGGGTATTTCAAGTTACCCCCTCACGCCGTATTCCTGGCCCCCTCTCCCCACCACACCACCACCCCGTTTACCCCCTTCTCCCTTTTCTTGCCCCCTCAGGTGCGTATCCCACAAATGCTCTTAATGTTGCGCAGATCGGCCAGTAATCCCCACAGCACCTTCTCGATGCGGTCAACGTCCGACGCCACGCGCAGCTTGGTAGCCACCAGCTCCGCCTTAAGCTGCGTCTCGTCACGCTGCTGCTTCAGCTCCTGCTCAAAGATGGTGTCCAGGAAGCCCAGCGGTACATTGAAGCCCGCCGAGGACGCCCCAGTGTCCGCCCATGTGCTGGCACGCGCGGCGAGGTCGGGGATGACGGCATTTGCAACCGTCGCCCCTGAATTGTTGGCGGATGGGCCTGCACCGGGCCCAGGTTGGAGCCCTGTTTGTTGCGAACCAGCGGCAGCGGCGCCGTTCGCGGTCGGCTTTGCCTTCCGTTTCGTGGGCGCATCGCCCGCGGCAGGCTTGGCATTGCCAGCTTCTTCAAGCCCGTTGCTTGGCAATTCGTTTCCTGCCTTCACTGGGCTGCTCGCGCTGTTGGATATCTGCTTCAATTTCTTGCTAGGACTAGGTTTTGATTCGTCAGGTTGGCTTCCCTTGCGTTTCGTACCTGACGCGGGCGGGCTTTTACCGCCGGCTTCGTTAGCAGACTTGCTGCCCCCGTGAGCAGGTTCCTTGTTAGCAGCGCCTCTTTCATTTCCAGCAGACTTTCCACTCGTCTCGCCTTTTTTCCGTTCGGGTTTTTCGGCCTTTGCCGCGCTCTTAGAACCGCCCTTTGGGGGTTTGTTTTCCGAGGGAACCGCGGCACCCGTACGCCCTGAATCCGCTGCCGCCCGGCTTTTGGTTGTCTTCAGAGCAGGCCGTGGTTCGCTGGTAATAGCCGCGCTAAATTCCTGACCTCGTGGATCGACCGCATCCGGTTCCGGCTGCCGGCTCCCAGACGGTGCCGGCTTGTTTGGGCTGGCCAAGTTCCGTTTTGGTCGCCTGGCTGCGATAGGGTCCGTGTAATGCTCCATGAGTACTTCAAACAATAAAAATCCTGCGGAGATTCAATAGATTGATCACGGCTTCCACAACCAGGCCAGTATTGGAGACATGCCGTGGTACTACAAGGAAAATCACGAATCCCGACAGGCTCACCGGTTTAAGGCTAGGCGAGCGACTCGACAGCAGCTCGCATTTGCAATTTGATGAGATGTTGCGCGCGAGGCGACAGCCTCCCTGAGTTGAGTGGAGTGGAGTTACAGTCATAACCGCGTTAAGTTGCGATCGCCGCCTAAAACTTGGCGTCGCAACTTAACGCGGTAACGCAACTTTAAAACGCGGGTACGTAACCTACTGGCTATATTTGGAATAAACGTACACCTATTTACCTGGAAAAACGCGGGTACGTAACCTAAATGATAGAATTAGGCTACCAGCCCAGCCCCTCCTCCTCTGACGGACTGAAGGTATGATCCATCATGGTGGTGCAGGTGCACCTTGTGCCTAGTGCACCCAGTAGTGAGAGTAGGTGGGCAGTTTACATGATCCTCCACGTGCAGGTTGTAGCCCAGACTGTATTCATTGAAACCCAAATTAACCGAGACAACTTTTCCTAGACACATGGCCGGGTCGGGCGATCCAACGCTGTGGACTAAGGACCGGTCCTAGGGTGTACACGTTGTTGTCTCAGAGGAAAGACGCGAAGACCGCGGGAGCCGCGTGGAAGACCTGCATGAAGGGAGCCAGATGGTAACAAAACCAAAAAGGTTTATAGAAAAAAATGATAAAAAACACCCAAAATTAAGAAGGAAAAAAGGGAACACAAACACACATACACCAAGGGCTTAAAAGAAAAAGTCATAAGAAAGTATGCATTAAAAGGGAAAAAGGAAAAAGAGAGAAAGAAAGAAAGAAAGAAAGAAAGAAAGAAAGAAAGAAAGAAAGAAAGAAAGAAAGAAAGAAAGAAAGAAAGAAAGAAAGAAAGAAAGAAAGAAAGAAAGAAAATGTAAATAATAACAATAATAAGTAAAGAAAAAGTAAAGAGTAATAATAATAATCATGCCTGTGCTGGTTGTCTCCTTGATAATAACAAAGAAAATGGAATTTAAAAGAGGTCATTGCTGGAATATGGTGAGGCACAGGCGATGTTGGAGTTTGGGTCAGGAGTTCGATGTTTGAGCTCCCATGGTACCCGGCCGGGGTCTCCTATATCCAACAGGGTCTAAAGTCTCGTGCCCATCTGGAGGTCAAAACCCATAAGCCCCTTCTCAAGGATATGTGGTACATAGGCTCCCCCACGGAGCTATGTTCTTAATTAATTTATACATTATTACACAGTGGGAGATGCTGCACTCTCATGGTCACGGCGCGCCTGATACCCCTCATCGTTTTTACAGAGAGATAGTTTGGTACCATACCGGGTTTTTACAATTTACAGTAGTCACAGCTAGATGTTTGCCAGCCATGGGATGCATTGAGCTGTCTCACTCGATATCCGGGCGCCGCGGTTGGCCCACAGATCGCATGCAACATCACAAACCCCGTGCTGCAGGTGTGCCGCATGCCACAGGTCCAGTGACCACCAAGTGACCCATACACGAAGTCCGTGTGCCGTACACCGCCCGGCGAGGCGGCCCCACAGAGCTGACTGGGGTCACTTAACAATCCACGGCGTTGGATCGCCATGCGTCCAGGAATATTTGTCTCACTTAATAGATCAAGCTCATGCTGCCTTGAATATTTGTCCCAGCTTGTGAAGGCCTGCCGCCAGGGTGTCGAGCTCCCCCTTGGTCTTCCTCTTGTCCAGGAGCACGCGCATGCACACCTCGCGCAGCGTGCTCACGTAGTCTGCAAACGAGATCTGGCACAGGCACCCCGTGGCAAATGGCGTCACAGTCAACATGGAAGCAACCCACAACGAGGAAGCATCGCTCAGCCACAAGAAAGCTGAAGGGTCCCAACCACGGGTCCTGGCTGAACGTCATGTGCATTTACCCTTCCTTGGTGCATGGCCAGGCATGCATTTGCAGACAATGTCTCTTTGCTAAAATATTGCTTGTCTCGCTTCACACGCCTTGCGCCTGGTGTGCATTTGCCTATCACACGTGTATTTGTTGTCGTGCACTGCTGAGGACGCACACCCATGTGGAAGTCCCGCAAAGCAAACAGGGCGCAGCAAAGAGGTTGGGCACGGGTTGCGGGACACAGAGCAACTGTAGTGGGTCATCGCTGCCATACAGATTCTGCTGAAAACCAGGGTGGGCCCCAGCTGAGGCATTGTCGTCAGAAAGCAACAAACGTGAAAACGCTAGCTGCCCAAATCTGAGATTCCGCGGAACACAGAGAGTAAGAAAGCCTAGAAGCTACCAGCAAGGAATCGAACATAGGACCTTTGGCATGATTTCGCGGCTGTGTGAGTCTCCTGATGCGAAGGCATCTCACTTAACGTTTCGAAACAGCCCAACTGCGAAAAACCTCTTTACCGGAGAGGGGTGCCAATATGTCCGATATTGCTGAACCTATAGAAGATGACTCACCACCAGACCTATGTGCGCAGGAGTACTACGCACGGACGTACGCGATATTCTAGTATCGCCGAAGTAGGCAGGTTGACCACGGCTGGAATCTTGTTGTAGTGCCCCCCAGCTGAGGCATTAGACACTCAGCACGGGAGGCGCACAAACGTACCCAGCCACAGATGGGTACAGACCACCACACCGCGCAGCTACACCCGGGCCCCACAAAGCTACCATTGGCTGGATGGAAACAAATGATCCAAGTTACGGGAGCGTGTCTGCCTGACCCCTAGCGATCTCAGCACGCAGTGGGTGCATCGCGCTGCACATGCCCGATGCCCACCGCAACACCGTGTCCCCAATGAGCTCGGTTTCACCATCACAACCAGCGATGAGAGCACGCAGACGGTAGACGACACAGGGATGGATGGGTGATGGGGAGCACATGGGTGGGCGGGTACGAGAGGGCAACAGGGCCAGGGGGGCAGGGATGACACAAGGGTCGGTGCATGGGTTTGGGCGCGTCCACCCAACCCATGCCTGCAGCCCTCATCGCGTGCAACCACCGCGCCTACCTCCCACAGGCGCGCGAGCATCTCGTGGGTCATCTCCGCCACGCGTGGGTCGACTTTCTTCGCTCGGCCGGCACGCATGGAGCCCTCCCACACGCGGCCCATCCTGAGTGCAGGGCAGACGCACGCGACACGTGGCGCGCAAGGATTGGCGGGGGTTACTCATTCCTCGGCCGTGGTCGAAGCAGGGAGAATATGATGGTAATGGGTGGAAGCCGTGAGATGGGGGCCCACCAGGGGATGCGGGGATGTGGGTGGGACAGCCACTGGATGCCGCGCTGGTGGGCAAGTAGGCATCATGCGATGTACCGCCATCTGTCGCAGGCATTCAAGTGCCGCCCAAGGCTCCGCGTACAGTCATTCACGCCTTAAGTTGGGTTCGTGGTTTTTGAGGGGTCAGCCCAACTTAAGGCGTGAACCCAACTTAAGGCGTGAATGACTCTACTAAATTCTACTAATTTGAACTAAAGATACTAAAACATAGTATTCTGAACTACTTTGAACTCAGAACGCCGGAATTCAATTCGACCCAACTTAAGGCGTGAACCCAACTTAAGCCAACCCAACTTAAGGCGTGAATGACTGTACTTGCTGTGCTTTCACGGCGCCTACAAGCCCCACCGCGAGTGAGGGCGCACAGGAAAGTGGCGGAGTGGCTACTGCAACGCTTGGCTGGCATCATCGCACATATAGGATGGCATGCACACACTGGGAGGGTGATCCATGGCTCCATCACAGCTAGTATGGAACACTAGCCACTCAACGACTGGTCAGAGTCGGGCTTGCACCTGTCGGTGACTGGTAAGAGTCGAAGAGTGACTACTGGGGGTCGAGGGGTGATCAGTGCAGTCTGAGTGAAAGGAGTGGGGGTGCAGGGGCATGCGCCAGGTCGGCAAGGAGAGGCCACGAGGCCGGCCGACCACGAGGCAACGGGCTATGGATGGGTGGGCAGCGCGCGTGTGGTGAGGACAGGCAGGTGATGTTGGCTACGAGCAGCCGCCACGCAGGCAAGCGGTCCGTGCCAGCCCGCAGAGCCAGGCACGCTGTTGAGAGACACGGCCACGGCGATATGCCAGAGCGGCACGTAATAAACACAGGGACGGCAACACATAGGGACGCCAACACACAGGGACGGCAACACCAATGGACCGCAACACCAATGGACGGCAAAACACAGGGTCGGAAACACACAGGGATGGCAAAACACAGGGACGGCAACACACAGGGCCGGAGACACACAGGGACGGCAACACACATGGACCGCAACAGGGCAGTGGTACACCACTTCACACTAGAGACGTCATCTGGCAATAAATTGCGCGACCGCACGTACTTGAGGGACTCCGCCCCCATCAGCTGTTTGTTCGCCGACAGCCGCTCGCCCTCTTCCAGGTGGGAAAAGCCCAGTAGGGACCCTGCCAGGCGCAGCGGGCCCCGCGGGTGCACCCCCAGCACGGGCACCTGCCCCCCCCACAGCTCATTGACGGCGTGCTCGTAGATACTGCCGATGAGGCGGCACATCTCCTTGCCGAAGGGCAGGGAGGAGAGCTGATCCAGCTCCGCCTTGGCAGTGCTCTGGAATGCCTTCCTGGGAGGACGCGGGGGCACAGGGATGCGGGGACGCGGGGACGCAGGGATGCAGGGACGTGCAGAGGATTAGCGGGATGGCATGGAACGCCCGCATGCCCACAACCCCTGTGTTCGCTGATCAACATACGTAGATGATGCGATGGTCAACAAACACGCATGATGCCCAACCGTCCATGTGCTGCATGCCATGCAGGCAGTAGGCCAGAAGCTTGTGCCCAAAGCATGTTGTTGCAAAAAGACCCTTCTGCGTAAGCAGCAATATTGTATGACTAATATGTTGTACTAATATGTTGTAATAGCAATAGAGACTTTCGCCAGGTCTCCCCCCTTGCTTACCCCCCCCCAATAGAGACTTTCGCCAGGTCTCCCCCCTTGCTACCCCCCCCAATAGAGACTTTCGCCAGGTCTCCCCCTTGCTACCCCCCCCAATAGAGACTTTCGCCAGGTCTCCCCCTTGCTACCCCCCCCCAATAGAGACTTTCGCCAGGTCTCCCCCTTGCTACCCCCCCAAATAGAGACTTTCGCCAGGTCTCCCCCCTTGCTACCCCCCCCAATAGAGACTTTCGCCAGGTCTCCCCCCTTGCTACCCCCCCCAATAGAGACTTTCGCCAGGTCTCCCCCCTTGCTACCCCCCCCAATAGAGACTTTTGCCAGGTCTCCCCCTTGCTACCCCCCCCCAATAGAGACTTTCGCCAGGTCTCCCCCCTTGCTACCCCCCCCCAATAGAGACTTTCGCCAGGTCTCCCCCTTGCTACCCCCCCCAATAGAGACTTTCGCCAGGTCTCCCCCTTGCTACCCCCCCCCAATAGAGACTTTCGCCAGGTCTCCCCCTTGCTACCCCCCCCCAATAGAGACTTTCGCCAGGTCTCCCCCCTTGCTACCCCCCCCAATAGAGAGACTTTCGCCAGGTCTCCCCCTTGCTACCCCCCCCAATAGAGAGACTTTCGCCAGGTCTCCCCCTTGCTACCCCCCCCAATAGAGACTTTCGCCAGGTCTCCCCCTTGCTACCCCCCCCAATAGAGACTTTCGCCAGGTCTCCCCCCTTGCTACCCCCCCCAATAGAGACTTTCGCCAGGTCTCCCCCCTTGCTACCCCCCCCCAATAGAGACTTTCGCCAGGTCTCCCCCTTGCTACCCCCCCCCAATAGAGAGACTTTCGCCAGGTCTCCCCCCTTGCTACCCCCCCCCAATAGAGAGACTTTCGCCAGGTCTCCCCCCTTGCTACCCCCCCAAATAGAGAGACTTTCGCCAGGTCTCCCCCCTTGCAACCCCCCCCAATAGAGAGACTTTCGCCAGGTCTCCCCCCTTGCTACCCCCCCAATAGAGACTTTCGCCAGGTCTCCCCCCTTGCTACCCCCCCCAATAGAGACTTTCGCCAGGTCTCCCCCCTTGCTACCCCCCCCAATAGAGAGACTTTCGCCAGGTCTCCCCCCTTGCTACCCCCCCAAATAGAGAGACTTTCGCCAGGTCTCCCCCTTGCTACCCCCCCCAATAGAGAGACTTTCGCCAGGTCTCCCCCTTGCTACCCCCCCCAATAGAGAGACTTTCGCCAGGTCTCCCCCCTTGCTACCCCCCCCAATAGAGACTTTCGCCAGGTCTCCCCCCTTGCTACCCCCCCCAATAGAGACTTTCGCCAGGTCTCCCCCTTGCTACCCCCCCCAATAGAGACTTTCGCCAGGTCTCCCCCTTGCTACCCCCCCCAATAGAGACTTTCGCCAGGTCTCCCCCTTGCTACCCCCCCCCAATAGAGACTTTCGCCAGGTCTCCCCCTTGCTACCCCCCCCAATAGAGACTTTCGCCAGGTCTCCCCCTTGCTACCCCCCCCAATAGAGACTTTCGCCAGGTCTCCCCCTTGCTACCCCCCCCCAATAGAGACTTTCGCCAGGTCTCCCCCTTGCTACCCCCCCAATAGAGACTTTCGCCAGGTCTCCCCCTTGCTACCCCCCCCCAATAGAGACTTTCGCCAGGTCTCCCCCTTGCTACCCCCCCCCAATAGAGAGACTTTCGCCAGGTCTCCCCCCTTGCTACCCCCCCCAATAGAGACTTTCGCCAGGTCTCCCCCCTTGCTACCCCCCCCAATAGAGACTTTCGCCAGGTCTCCCCCCTTGCTACCCCCCCCAATAGAGACTTTCGCCAGGTCTCCCCCTTGCTACCCCCCCCAATAGAGAGACTTTCGCCAGGTCTCCCCCCTTGCTACCCCCCCCCAATAGAGACTTTCGGCAGGTCTCCCCCTTGCTACCCCCCCCAATAGAGAGACTTTCGCCAGGTCTCCCCCCTTGCTACCCCCCCCCAATAGAGACTTTCGCCAGGTCTCCCCCTTGCTACCCCCCCCAATAAAGACTTTCGCCAGGTCTCCCCCCTTGCTACCCCCCCCACAATAGAGACTTTCGCCAGGTCTCCCCCCTTGCTACCCCCCCCCAATAGAGACTTTCGCCAGGTCTCCCCCTTGCTACCCCCCCCCAATAGAGACTTTCGCCAGGTCTCCCCCATGCTACCCCCCCCCAATAGAGACTTTCGCCAGGTCTCCCCCCTTGCTACCCCCCCCCAATAGAGACTTTCGCCAGGTCTCCCCCTTGCTACCCCCCCCAATAGAGACTTTCGCCAGGTCTCCCCCCTTGCTACCCCCCCCAATAGAGACTTTCGCCAGGTCTCCCCCTGCTACCCCCCCCCAATAGAGACTTTCGCCAGGTCTCCCCCTTGCTACCCCCCCCCAATAGAGACTTTCGCCAGGTCTCCCCCCTTGCTACCCCCCCCCAATAGAGACTTTCGCCAGGTCTCCCCCATGCTACCCCCCCCAATAGAGACTTTCGCCAGGTCTCCCCCTTGCTACCCCCCCCCAATAGAGACTTTCGCCAGGTCTCCCCCTGCTACCCCCCCCCAATAGAGAGACTTTCGCCAGGTCTCCCCCCTTGCTACCCCCCCCAATAGAGAGACTTTCGCCAGGTCTCCCCCCTTGCTACCCCCCCCCAATAGAGACTTTCGCCAGGTCTCCCCCCTTGCTACCCCCCCCAATAGAGACTTTCGCCAGGTCTCCCCCTTGCTACCCCCCCCCAATAGAGAGACTTTCGCCAGGTCTCCCCCTTGCTACCCCCCCCAATAGAGACTTTCGCCAGGTCTCCCCCCTTGCTACCCCCCCCAATAGAGAGACTTTCGCCAGGTCTCCCCCTTGCTACCCCCCCCCAATAGAGAGACTTTCGCCAGGTCTCCCCCTTGCTACCCCCCCAATAGAGACTTTCGCCAGGTCTCCCCCCTTGCTACCCCCCCCCAATAGAGACTTTCGCCAGGTCTCCCCCTTGCTACCCCCCCCCAATAGAGACTTTCGCCAGGTCTCCCCCTTGCTACCCCCCCCAATAGAGAGACTTTCGCCAGGTCTCCCCCCATGCTACCCCCCCCAATAGAGAGACTTTCGCCAGGTCTCCCCCTTGCTACCCCCCCCCAATAGAGACTTTCGCCAGGTCTCCCCCCTTGCTACCCCCCCCAATAGAGAGACTTTCGCCAGGTCTCCCCCTTGCTACCCCCCCCAATAGAGACTTTCGCCAGGTCTCCCCCTTGCTACCCCCCCCAATAGAGAGACTTTCGCCAGGTCTCCCCCCTTGCTACCCCCCCAATAGAGACTTTCGCCAGGTCTCCCCCCTGCTACCCCCCCCAATAGAGACTTTCGCCAGGTCTCCCCCTTGCTACCCCCCCCAATAGAGACTTTCGCCAGGTCTCCCCCTTGCTACCCCCCCCAATAGAGACTTTCGCCAGGTCTCCCCCTTGCTACCCCCCCCAATAGAGACTTTCGCCAGGTCTCCCCCTTGCTACCCCCCCCAATAGAGACTTTCGCCAGGTCTCCCCCTTGCTACCCCCCCCAATAGAGACTTTCGCCAGGTCTCCCCCTTGCTACCCCCCCAATAGAGACTTTCGCCAGGTCTCCCCCCTTGCTACCCCCCCCCCAATAGAGACTTTCGCCAGGTCTCCCCCTTGCTACCCCCCCCAATAGAGACTTTCGCCAGGTCTCCCCCTTGCTACCCCCCCCAATAGAGAGACTTTCGCCAGGTCTCCCCCTTGCTACCCCCCCAATAGAGACTTTCGCCAGGTCTCCCCCTTGCTACCCCCCCCAATAGAGAGACTTTCGCCAGGTCTCCCCCTTGCTACCCCCCCCAATAGAGACTTTCGCCAGGTCTCCCCCCTTGCTACCCCCCCCAATAGAGACTTTCGCCAGGTCTCCCCCTTGCTACCCCCCCCAATAGAGACTTTCGCCAGGTCTCCCCCCTTGCTACCCCCCCCCAATAGAGACTTTCGCCAGGTCTCCCCCCTTGCTACCCCCCCCAATAGAGACTTTCGCCAGGTCTCCCCCTTGCTACCCCCCCCCAATAGAGACTTTCGCCAGGTCTCCCCCCTTGCTACCCCCCCCCAATAGAGACTTTCGCCAGGTCTCCCCCCTTGCTACCCCCCCCAATAGAGACTTTCGCCAGGTCTCCCCCTTGCTACCCCCCCCAATAGAGACTTTCGCCAGGTCTCCCCCCTTGCTACCCCCCCCAATAGAGAGACTTTCGCCAGGTCTCCCCCTTGCTACCCCCCCCCCAATAGAGACTTTCGCCAGGTCTCCCCCCTTGCTACCCCCCCAATAGAGACTTTCGCCAGGTCTCCCCCCTTGCTACCCCCCCCAATAGAGACTTTCGCCAGGTCTCCCCCCTTGCTACCCCCCCCAATAGAGACTTTCGCCAGGTCTCCCCCCTTGCTACCCCCCCCAATAGAGACTTTCGCCAGGTCTCCCCCCTTGCTACCCCCCCCCAATAGAGACTTTCGCCAGGTCTCCCCCTTGCTACCCCCCCCCAATAGAGACTTTCGCCAGGTCTCCCCCCTTGCTACCCCCCCCCAATAGAGACTTTCGCCAGGTCTCCCCCCTTGCTACCCCCCCCCAATAGAGACTTTCGCCAGGTCTCCCCCTTGCTACCCCCCCCCAATAGAGACTTTCGCCAGGTCTCCCCCCTTGCTACCCCCCCCAATAGAGACTTTCGCCAGGTCTCCCCCCTTGCTACCCCCCCCAATAGAGACTTTCGCCAGGTCTCCCCCTTGCTACCCCCCCCAATAGAGACTTTCGCCAGGTCTCCCCCTTGCTACCCCCCCCCAATAGAGACTTTCGCCAGGTCTCCCCCCTTGCTACCCCCCCCAATAGAGACTTTCGCCAGGTCTCCCCCCTTGCTACCCCCCCCAATAGAGACTTTCGCCAGGTCTCCCCCTTGCTACCCCCCCCAATAGAGACTTTCGCCAGGTCTCCCCCCTTGCTACCCCCCCCAATAGAGAGACTTTCGCCAGGTCTCCCCCTTGCTACCCCCCCCAATAGAGACTTTCGCCAGGTCTCCCCCTTGCTACCCCCCCCCAATAGAGACTTTCGCCAGGTCTCCCCCCTTGCTACCCCCCCCAATAGAGACTTTCGCCAGGTCTCCCCCTTGCTACCCCCCCCAATAGAGACTTTCGCCAGGTCTCCCCCCTTGCTACCCCCCCCCAATAGAGAGACTTTCGCCAGGTCTCCCCCCTTGCTACCCCCCCCAATAGAGACTTTCGCCAGGTCTCCCCCTTGCTACCCCCCCCAATAGAGAGACTTTCGCCAGGTCTCCCCCTTGCTACCCCCCCCAATAGAGACTTTCGCCAGGTCTCCCCCTTGCTACCCCCCCCAATAGAGACTTTCGCCAGGTCTCCCCCTTGCTACCCCCCCCCAATAGAGACTTTCGCCAGGTCTCCCCCTTGCTACCCCCCCCAATAGAGACTTTCGCCAGGTCTCCCCCCTTGCTACCCCCCCCCAATAGAGACTTTCGCCAGGTCTCCCCCCTTGCTACCCCCCCCAATAGAGACTTTCGCCAGGTCTCCCCCCTTGCTACCCCCCCCCAATAGAGACTTTCGCCAGGTCTCCCCCTTGCTACCCCCCCCAATAGAGACTTTCGCCAGGTCTCCCCCTTGCTACCCCCCCCAATAGAGACTTTCGCCAGGTCTCCCCCTTGCTACCCCCCCCCAATAGAGACTTTCGCCAGGTCTCCCCCCTTGCTACCCCCCCCCAATAGAGACTTTCGCCAGGTCTCCCCCTTGCTACCCCCCCCAATAGAGACTTTCGCCAGGTCTCCCCCTTGCTACCCCCCCCAATAGAGACTTTCGCCAGGTCTCCCCCCTTGCTACCCCCCCCAATAGAGACTTTCGCCAGGTCTCCCCCCTTGCTACCCCCCCCCAATAGAGACTTTCGCCAGGTCTCCCCCTTGCTACCCCCCCCAATAGAGACTTTCGCCAGGTCTCCCCCCTTGCTACCCCCCCCCAATAGAGACTTTCGCCAGGTCTCCCCCTTGCTACCCCCCCCCCAATAGAGACTTTCGCCAGGTCTCCCCCTTGCTACCCCCCCCAATAGAGACTTTCGCCAGGTCTCCCCCTTGCTACCCCCCCCAATAGAGACTTTCGCCAGGTCTCCCCCTTGCTACCCCCCCCAATAGAGACTTTCGCCAGGTCTCCCCCTTGCTACCCCCCCCCAATAGAGACTTTCGCCAGGTCTCCCCCTTGCTACCCCCCCCAATAGAGACTTTCGCCAGGTCTCCCCCTTGCTACCCCCCCCCAATAGAGACTTTCGCCAGGTCTCCCCCCTTGCTACCCCCCCCCAATAGAGACTTTCGCCAGGTCTCCCCCTTGCTACCCCCCCCAATAGAGACTTTCGCCAGGTCTCCCCCTTGCTACCCCCCCCCAATAGAGACTTTCGCCAGGTCTCCCCCTTGCTACCCCCCCCAATAGAGACTTTCGCCAGGTCTCCCCCCTTGCTACCCCCCCCCAATAGAGACTTTCGCCAGGTCTCCCCCTTGCTACCCCCCCCAATAGAGACTTTCGCCAGGTCTCCCCCTTGCTACCCCCCCCAATAGAGACTTTCGCCAGGTCTCCCCCTTGCTACCCCCCCCCAATAGAGACTTTCGCCAGGTCTCCCCCTTGCTACCCCCCCCCAATAGAGACTTTCGCCAGGTCTCCCCCTTGCTACCCCCCCCAATAGAGACTTTCGCCAGGTCTCCCCCTTGCTACCCCCCCCAATAGAGACTTTCGCCAGGTCTCCCCCTTGCTACCCCCCCAATAGAGACTTTCGCCAGGTCTCCCCCTTGCTACCCCCCCCCAATAGAGACTTTCGCCAGGTCTCCCCCTTGCTACCCCCCCCAATAGAGACTTTCGCCAGGTCTCCCCCCTTGCTACCCCCCCAATAGAGACTTTCGCCAGGTCTCCCCCTTGCTACCCCCCCAATAGAGACTTTCGCCAGGTCTCCCCCCTTGCTACCCCCCCCAATAGAGACTTTCGCCAGGTCTCCCCCTTGCTACCCCCCCAATAGAGACTTTCGCCAGGTCTCCCCCTTGCTACCCCCCCCAATAGAGAGACTTTCGCCAGGTCTCCCCCTTGCTACCCCCCCCAATAGAGACTTTCGCCAGGTCTCCCCCCTTGCTACCCCCCCCAATAGAGACTTTCGCCAGGTCTCCCCCTTGCTACCCCCCCCAATAGAGACTTTCGCCAGGTCTCCCCCTTGCTACCCCCCCCCAATAGAGACTTTCGCCAGGTCTCCCCCTTGCTACCCCCCCCAATAGAGACTTTCGCCAGGTCTCCCCCTTGCTACCCCCCCCAATAGAGACTTTCGCCAGGTCTCCCCCTTGCTACCCCCCCCAATAGAGACTTTCGCCAGGTCTCCCCCTTGCTACCCCCCCCAATAGAGACTTTCGCCAGGTCTCCCCCTTGCTACCCCCCCCAATAGAGACTTTCGCCAGGTCTCCCCCCTTGCTACCCCCCCCAATAGAGACTTTCGCCAGGTCTCCCCCCTTGCTACCCCCCCCCAATAGAGACTTTCGCCAGGTCTCCCCCTTGCTACCCCCCCCAATAGAGACTTTCGCCAGGTCTCCCCCCTTGCTACCCCCCCCAATAGAGACTTTCGCCAGGTCTCCCCCCTTGCTACCCCCCCCAATAGAGACTTTCGCCAGGTCTCCCCCTTGCTACCCCCCCCAATAGAGACTTTCGCCAGGTCTCCCCCTTGCTACCCCCCCCAATAGAGACTTTCGCCAGGTCTCCCCCTTGCTACCCCCCCCAATAGAGACTTTCGCCAGGTCTCCCCCTTGCTACCCCCCCCAATAGAGACTTTCGCCAGGTCTCCCCCTTGCTACCCCCCCCAATAGAGACTTTCGCCAGGTCTCCCCCCTTGCTACCCCCCCCAATAGAGACTTTCGCCAGGTCTCCCCCCTTGCTACCCCCCCCCCAATAGAGACTTTCGCCAGGTCTCCCCCCTTGCTACCCCCCCCAATAGAGACTTTCGCCAGGTCTCCCCCTTGCTACCCCCCCCAATAGAGACTTTCGCCAGGTCTCCCCCTTGCTACCCCCCCCAATAGAGACTTTCGCCAGGTCTCCCCCTTGCTACCCCCCCCAATAGAGAGACTTTCGCCAGGTCTCCCCCCTTGCTACCCCCCAATAGAGACTTTCGCCAGGTCTCCCCCCTTGCTACCCCCCCCCCAATAGAGACTTTCGCCAGGTCTCCCCCTTGCTACCCCCCCCAATAGAGACTTTCGCCAGGTCTCCCCCCTTGCTACCCCCCCCCAATAGAGACTTTCGCCAGGTCTCCCACCTTGCTACCCCCCCCAATAGAGACTTTCGCCAGGTCTCCCCCTTGCTACCCCCCCAATAGAGACTTTCGCCAGGTCTCCCACCTTGCTACCCCCCCCCAATAGAGACTTTCGCCAGGTCTCCCCCTTGCTACCCCCCCCAATAGAGACTTTCGCCAGGTCTCCCACCTTGCTACCCCCCCAATAGAGACTTTCGCCAGGTCTCCCCCTTGCTACCCCCCCAATAGAGACTTTCGCCAGGTCTCCCCCTTGCTACCCCCCAATAGAGACTTTCGCCAGGTCTCCCACCTTGCTACCCCCCCCAATAGAGACTTTCGCCAGCTCTCCCCTTGCTACCCCCCCAATAGAGACTTTCGCCAGGTCTCCCCCTTGCTACCCCCCCCCAATAGAGACTTTCGCCAGGTCTCCCCCTTGCTACCCCCCCAATAGAGACTTTCGCCAGGTCTCCCCCTTGCTACCCCCCCCAATAGAGACTTTCGCCAGGTCTCCCCCTTGCTACCCCCCCCAATAGAGACTTTCGCCAGGTCTCCCCCTTGCTACCCCCCCCCAATAGAGACTTTCGCCAGGTCTCCCCCCTTGCTACCCCCCCCAATAGAGACTTTCGCCAGGTCTCCCCCTTGCTACCCCCCCCAATAGAGACTTTCGCCAGGTCTCCCCCTTGCTACCCCCCCCAATAGAGACTTTCGCCAGGTCTCCCCCCTTGCTACCCCCCCCAATAGAGACTTTCGCCAGGTCTCCCCCTTGCTACCCCCCCCAATAGAGACTTTCGCCAGGTCTCCCCCCTTGCTACCCCCCCCCAATAGAGACTTTCGCCAGGTCTCCCCCTTGCTACCCCCCCAATAGAGACTTTCGCCAGGTCTCCCCCTTGCTACCCCCCCCAATAGAGACTTTCGCCAGGTCTCCCCCTTGCTACCCCCCCCAATAGAGACTTTCGCCAGGTCTCCCCCTTGCTACCCCCCCCCAATAGAGACTTTCGCCAGGTCTCCCCCTTGCTACCCCCCCAATAGAGACTTTCGCCAGGTCTCCCCCCTTGCTACCCCCCCAATAGAGACTTTCGCCAGGTCTCCCCCTTGCTACCCCCCCCAATAGAGACTTTCGCCAGGTCTCCCCCTTGCTACCCCCCCCCAATAGAGACTTTCGCCAGGTCTCCCCCCTTGCTACCCCCCCCAATAGAGACTTTCGCCAGGTCTCCCCCTTGCTACCCCCCCCCAATAGAGACTTTCGCCAGGTCTCCCCCTTGCTACCCCCCCCCAATAGAGACTTTCGCCAGGTCTCCCCCTTGCTACCCCCCCAATAGAGACTTTCGCCAGGTCTCTCCCCCTTGCTACCCCCCCCCAATAGAGACTTTCGCCAGGTCTCCCCCTTGCTACCCCCCCCCAATAGAGACTTTCGCCAGGTCTCCCCCCTTGCTACCCCCCCAATAGAGACTTTCGCCAGGTCTCCCCCCTTGCTACCCCCCCCAATAGAGACTTTCGCCAGGTCTCCCCCTTGCTACCCCCCCCCAATAGAGACTTTCGCCAGGTCTCCCCCCTTGCTACCCCCCCCAATAGAGACTTTCGCCAGGTCTCCCCCCTTGCTACCCCCCCCAATAGAGACTTTCGCCAGGTCTCCCCCTTGCTACCCCCCCCAATAGAGACTTTCGCCAGGTCTCCCCCTTGCTACCCCCCCCAATAGAGACTTTCGCCAGGTCTCCCCCCTTGCTACCCCCCCCCAATAGAGACTTTCGCCAGGTCTCCCCCTTGCTACCCCCCCCAATAGAGACTTTCGCCAGGTCTCCCCCTTGCTACCCCCCCAATAGAGACTTTCGCCAGGTCTCCCCCCTTGCTACCCCCCCCCCAATAGAGACTTTCGCCAGGTCTCCCCCTTGCTACCCCCCCAATAGAGACTTTCGCCAGGTCTCCCCCTTGCTACCCCCCCCCAATAGAGACTTTCGCCAGGTCTCCCCCTTGCTACCCCCCCCCAATAGAGACTTTCGCCAGGTCTCCCCCTTGCTACCCCCCCCCCAATAGAGACTTTCGCCAGGTCTCCCTTGCTACCCCCCCCCAATAGAGACTTTCGCCAGGTCTCCCCCCTTGCTACCCCCCCCAATAGAGACTTTCGCCAGGTCTCCCCCTTGCTACCCCCCCAATAGAGACTTTCGCCAGGTCTCCCCCCTTGCTACCCCCCCCAATAGAGACTTTCGCCAGGTCTCCCCCTTGCTACCCCCCCCCAATAGAGACTTTCGCCAGGTCTCCCCCTTGCTACCCCCCCAATAGAGACTTTCGCAGGTCTCCCCTTGCTACCCCCCCCCAATAGAG
>RPFO01001881.1:122500-127500 GCA_009746045.1 Mesostigma viride | reverse complement strand
CAAGCCTTGCAAAATCTTTGGCCGGTAGGAGACAGCTAGGACTAGGTACATCACGCATAATGACAGCAAATGCCAGCTGTGCTACTGACGGTGTAATGCAATATAGCGAGGACGAGGCCAGTGCGACTGTGCGATAGTGTGCAGCCATTTTCGATTTGCAGCCATGCCGAAGAAAGGGCCTGAATGGGATTTCGTTGTCGAGAAGAAAGAAGCAGTCACGGATGCTGTTAGTAACACAACGCAGTATGTGTCGAGGATGTTCTGCTCATTTTGCAACAAGAACTTCTCCTACAAGGCGGGGCCAATAAGCGTATTCCGAGTCCGTGCACACTTTGCCGGAATCGCAGGGGAAGGGGTGTTACCCTGCGACAAAATTCCACCGAATATCCGGAACAGGTTTCTCAGGATTGCTAACAACAAGTTGCAGAAGTCAGACGCCAAGAAGGTGCACACTTTGAACAGGGCAATGGCGGAGATGGGAGGGGCTGCGCCGGCTGACTTGTCGTCGGTTCCCAGCAAGCATCAAGGCCAGCTGAGCATCACCAAATGGCTGGTTCCCGTCGACGAACAAGGTATCCAGCTGCTGGCTGCCGAATTTTTTATCGAGAACGGCATTGCCTTCAATGCGGCTGAGAGCGCCTCTTTCAAGCAGATGGTACCCGAAAATACTTATACCATCTTCAGCCGGTGTAGTATGTGATGGCAGCTAGTGGGTGATGGCCGATGGTTGCATGGACCCATGTGATGGATGGGACATGAAGTTATAACTCACAAGTTACTAGCAATAGTATAGTGAGAACAAGGGCTGCATGCGCTGCCGTTATGAAAGCATGGCCGTGCTGGCTTGAATAATTGCATGGACCAACGTGGAGTAATCTCCATGGCAGCGGGGGTGCTGTTGTGCATTTTGTCAATGCATGATGAATGTGTGTGCACATGTGTGTATGTGTATGGAGCTTGTTGTGGGATCCTTGAGAGCAAGGTCCTTGGACCTTGTGTCTTATGTCCTCTGCTGTTGTGCATTTTGTCAATGATGAATGTGTGTGCACATGTGTGTATGTGTATGGAGCTTGTTGTGGGATCCTTGAGAGCAAGGTCCTTGGACCTTGTGTCTTATGTCCTCTCATGCATTATATAGTGGATGGCTTTCCTTACAATTAACTAATTAATTGATTCCTTACAGTTCCCGTTGCAGTCTGCTCCCCCCAGCATTTAACAAATCATAATCAGATAGGATTGCAGGGCATAAATTAATGGAAGATGTTAATAAATAAGCATATACACCAAATTTCAGTTGCAATAACTGCATGACCATCATCAAGGAGCGTGCTAATTGGGTGACTGACAATTGGACCACAAAAACGGTCGCGTATTTTACCGCCGCGTATTTTACACCCCCCACGTATAATACGCGTATTTTAGGTCCGCGTATTATACCCCGTACCCGTATTTGCCAACCTAGCATCCATCCATCCATCCATCCATCCATCCATCCATCCATCCATCCATCCATCCATCCATCCATCCATCCATCCATCCATCCATCCATCCATCCATCCACTAGGAACTCAGATCTGAGATTTTTCTCAGTTTTTCTCAGTTTTCTCAGTTTTCTCAGGAAGGCTGCCTGAGATTTCCTGAGATTTCCTGAGATGTCCTGAGATTTCCTGAGATTTCCTGAGATCAACTGAGAAAAATCTCAGTTTTCTCAGGAAAACTGAGAAAATCACCTGAGAAAACTGAGAAAACTGAGAAAAAACTGAGATCAGCCTGAGAAAGTCGCCTGGCCTGAGATTTTTTTTTCTCAGGAACGAAATTTCTCAGGCGCCCGGTTTTTTCTCAGGTTGCTGCCTGAGAAAATCTGAGACTGAGAATATCTGGGAAACTTAAGGCCTGAGAAAAACTGAGAAACCTCATGCACACAGAGAAATCGCATTCATACCACGCAACCAGAAATCACTTTGATTACAAATTATAATAATTTCTTGTGCAGTTGGAGTACAGCTCTTCAAGTTTAATAAGAACATCAATTTCAGTCACTAGACGAGTTGCTACAATCTGCTTCAGCGTAGCTCACTTTTCCATACGCCCTTGCACTTCTCCTCGTTGGTGCAAGGTCGCCCCGGCTAGGTTCAGCCACATTCTTGTGCTGCCTACCCCCTCTCCCCCTCTGCCCACGATTCCCCCGCGTAGGTTCAGCCGCATACTCGCGGCCATCGCCACCACGGGCAGAATCAGCAGCATTTTCTGCTGCAGGCTGCCTCCTTCCTCTCCCCCTCCGTCCACGCTTCCCCGTGCAGGTTCAGACGCATTGTAGCTGCATGGGTCATCACTGTCGCTGCTAGGTGGAGCCACATCCTCTTGGCTACCATTATCACTGCCGCTGCAGATGGAGGAATCAGTTTCTGCTGCAGGCTGCTTACCCCTCCTCTTCCTTGGTGCAGGCATGCCATCCTCGCTGCCACACTAGGAACGGAGTGTTGACAAACTTTGACAATTGTTTGTCAAGAATTGTCAAATAGTTCTAGTGTGACCCGCTGGCTTCACACAGCCAAAAAAAAAAAAAAATTTAATCAATTTTTGGCGGTAGAGAGACCATGGAGGGACTGCCCGCTGCCCGCTGTAGACGCATACTGTAGTTCGTAGAAGCGTACTCCTTCGCTGCACTCCGGAGAGGAATCGTGACGGACTGACGGTCTCCTTCGCTGCCCTCCAGAGAGGAGGCCGCTAAAGCGGCCGCTCGCTTCGCTCGCTGGGAGCTTTGCGCGGATTGGTTGGCAGTTCTTCCGTGCGCTTGGCGCGGATTGGTGGTCAGTCAGTCCGCCCCTTCTGGATTGGCCGCGTACTCGGTGATGCCCTGAATAGTGTCGGATTACCTTACATTGCCAAATTAGTAATATAGATTCTTGACATATCAACTGACATGACCTTGACAAACCTTGACAGAACTTGACAAAAGCTTGACATGATAACATCAAAGGCTTGACAAACCTTGACAGAATGTTGAAAGGTTGACAAAACCTTGACAATCTTTGAAATATCAACATATCAACACGGAAAAAAATGTCAATACACTGACAAACCAAGGTGATGTGTCAAGAAATGTCAAGACGTTAACAAACGAAGGCCAAAAAAATTGTTAACATGACAAAATGTCCACAAATGTTAACATGACAAACGTCAACATGACAACCAAAGGCGTAGCAAACTGACAAATCAACACCACGCACAGGTAAACTTATTTCATTAAAATCAACAAGTTCAAAAGACCACCTAAACCAAGTCATCATCATCATCATCATCAAAATCAACATGGCTGCTACCTTGCTGCCTGAATTGCGGTTTTCTGCATTACATTAGCATGACAAACTGTACTGACAAAACACATGAAGGAGAAGTGCACTCAATCACAGTCCGAGGGTGGCGGGCAAGATGCACAGCCACAAGCATCTTACAAATGCAGTATAACATCCGCGTAGGGCTGTCCCAGCGATCATTGCTGAAATTAATGGACGACTTTCTAGAAATTTACCGCAGGAGACTGTCCAGTGCTACAGCGATGTGATGAGGGCTCAGAGCCTACAAAATCTGTGTCCGCAGGTGCCCTCCCCGCCATGCTGGGCTGGCCGATGTGTGCGCCATGGTTGTGTTAGGTAGATTGCCTGCATGCAAGGGAAACATGCGTTATCCAGCAAAGCAGCAAAGGGAACACACAACGATCTTAAGTGAGATGAATACCCGACGCCTTGACGCGCCAACAACGTTGCATTACCTAAATCAGTTGTGTGTAATGAGACGGCGTGAGAGCACAGCAGTCGCGTGGCTGTTTGTGAGTGATGGCTTGATTTTTGGACCGAGAAAGTGAGATAGTGGACAGAGAGAGAGAGAGAGAGAGAGAGAGAGAGAGAGAGAGAGAGAGAGAGAGAGAGAGAGAGAGAGAGAGAGAGAGAGAGAGAGAGAGAGAGAGAGAGAGGGCCTGGTATTCTCACCTAAACTGTCCCTATGTACCTCACAAGATGTAGGGAACTGCGAAACCACAGGAATACCTAGAGAAGAGCGCTTCCTGGCTCACGAAAAACTCGCCGATTGAGTGCTTGACGTTCACGTTTGATAATGCTGAACTGCGTTATCAAATCATCTGCGTTATCAAATCATCATCTGGCAGAGTCACGTCACTTGGTTGGTGCCGGGCCCGCTACAAAAAACGTAGCGGGCCCGGTGATGTCGCTATTACACCACCCGACTTTACATCGAGTCACTGTGAATGATATATATATGGCTGCCTACAGCACCGCGCATGGTGTCCAAGTAAAATTATGGCGCTGCCAAGGCTGCGTACCTGCCGTTATCGCCTTGGTCTTTGTCACGGTGGCGTTCTCCAATTCACGTGCAACGTCCACTTCCTGTGCCAGCTCTGGCGCGGCGCGTGCCCTTCGGGCTGAATTTCAAATTTCCGCGTGCAGTCCGTTGGAGAGGGGCGCTGCGTCCGGAGTCCGGACTTGGGAATTCGGAGGCTGCTGGTCGCACAAAAGATCGTTGTTGGCTGTTGAGTGATGTCCGACTGGCACGATGGAGAGGGCTCCATCACATTGGCGACCTCACCAGTGGCCCACATGTACCGACGAGACCTGCATCTCGAGCTTGTCGGCCCTCACGCTGCAGCTGTCGCCATGCGAGACGCCCTGAGACTCTCGGCATGATTTTTCCCGTGCAATATCACGCCCTCGATTCGCAGCAAGGCCCGTCTGCTCCAATATGGCCGACTGCGGGCTGTGCCGTAACAGGAAATGTCCGGGTGATGGCAGGCAGTGCCTACCCATCCCACCGCACGCACCGCGTCAAGCAATATTTCCACTTCCGCTGCTGCTGGGCACCGGGCTACTGCCTACATTTCTTCAATCGCTCCATCGCCTCCTCCATGGTGCCTCGCTCCCTGCGGCCCCTCCGCCACGCCGGATATCCATGGCAATCAAGCCTACCGGCTACCACCATACCGGCCA
>RPFO01001881.1:40000-117500 GCA_009746045.1 Mesostigma viride | reverse complement strand
CATCCATCCATCCATCCATCCATCCATCCATCCATCCATCCATCCATCCATCCATCCATCCATCCATCCATCCATCCATCCATCCATCCATCCATCCATCCATCCATCCATCCATCCATCCATCCATCCATCCATCCATCCATCCATCCATCCATCCATCCATCCATCCATCCATCCATCCATCCATCCATCCATCCATCCATCCATCCATCCATCCATCCATCCATCCATCCATCCATCCATCCATCCATCCATCCATCCATCCATCCATCCATCCATCCATCCATCCATCCATCCATCCATCCATCCATCCATCCATCCATCCATCCATCCATCCATCCATCCATCCATCCATCCATCCATCCATCCATCCATCCATCCATCCATCCATCCATCCATCCATCCATCCATCCATCCATCCATCCATCCATCCATCCATCCATCCATCCATCCATCCATCCATCCATCCATCCATCCATCCATCCATCCATCCATCCATCCATCCATCCATCCATCCATCCATCCATCCATCCATCCATCCATCCATCCATCCATCCATCCATCCATCCATCCATCCATCCATCCATCCATCCATCCATCCATCCATCCATATCCATCCATCCATCCATCCATCCATCCATCCATCCATCCATCCATCCATCCATCCATCCATCCATCCATCCATCCATCCATCCATCCATCCATCCATCCATCCATCCATCCATCCATCCATCCATCCATCCATCCATCCATCCATCCATCCATCCATCCATCCATCCATCCATCCATCCATCCATCCATCCATCCATCCATCCATCCATCCGTCCATCCATGGCATCCATCCATCCATCCATCCATCCATCCATCCATCCATCCATCCATCCATCCATCCATCCATCCATCCATCCATCCATCCATCCATCCATCCATCCATCCATCCATCCATCCATCCATCCATCCATCCATCCATCCATCCATCCATCCATCCATCCATCCATCCATCCATCCATCCATCCATCCATCCATCCACGTTGGTATTGATCCATCATGCATGGTATCGTACCAGCATTTATAGTTTCCCGAGCCACGAGCCACGAGATAGCCATGGCTGACGGCGGAGCTCATAACTTTCACGTTTGAGCACCGAATTTAGCCGTGAATATCACAATCGATGCGTCTTTCTACGACGCACATGCTGATATAATTTTCCGACGCTATTACGCAATATACGATGAGCAAACGCCTCTCGACGCAACGCAGCCTGGCGGCTGCGCTCGGCAATGAAAATACGCCTGCAGCTTCGGCTGCAGCTTCGCCCACCGGCCCAGATGGCAACGGTGACGCTAGTCGTGCACTGGTGCTCGCCCAGCCTCCCGGGCCTGCCTCGCCAATAACATCTGCATCGCCTGATCCTAAGCGCAGTCGCTCTGCTGAGCCGCCCTGGGAAGAGACCTCCTTCGACGTCAACAGCTCCGGCTTCTGGCAACGCAGCCCCAGTTGGTGGCACGCTGGCTGCTGAGCTTCCCACCATCCCCACCGCCACCGCCACCCTCCTCGCCTCCACCCCCCCCCCCCCCTCCGCCTCCACCGACTCCAACACCGCCCAGCTCCGCGACATCGACCAGCGCCTCAAGGATAATGCAATCGCTATCGAGGTCTTGCAGAACACGGCAGGCCTCACCGCCCAGGCAGTGAAGGACATTGCCGCCAAGCCAGCCTCGGCTGGCCCGGCCGGCGATGCTCCTCCCATCACGACCTGGGCGGACATGCTTAAGCAACATACCACCTCCACCACCTCCGCCGTCGCAGCCCAGCTCCAGCGGCAGACGCTTGACCTCCGCGAGGAGGCCGAGCTCGCCAAGCGCAGCCTCAACGCCATACTCAAGAACTTGGACATGGAAGAAGGTGAGAATTCCGAGAAGCTTGCACGTGCGTTTGAGAGCAAAATCCTTGCACGCATGGGCCTTCTTGGTGAGATCAAGCTGACCGCCCACCGCCTCCCCCGCGCGCGGGGTAAGGCAGGGGCGCCTTCGCTTCTTCTCATCTTTGATAGCCCAGCGGACAAGATTTCGTTTCTCAGACGCCGCAAGCGGCTCGCGAATACTCCCTTCACCGTGGACGACGACTTGACCCTGGCACAGCAACAACGGCGACGGGAGCTATGGCCGACCTACACCCAGCTCCGGCAGACCAAGGCGGGCCAGCCGGTGTACTGGAAGGGGGCTGCCATCTACGTCGGCCACAAGCCCTGGCAAGCGACCCCCTCGACCACCGCGGCCCCAGCAACTCCAGCCCCAGCCTAGGGGAATACAGCAGTAGTGTAGAATAGTTAGACAGTGGCCTTGTACATGCCCGCCTACTACAGGCACTATACCAGCTTAGGCCTAGCCTTTTTAGTCATGTACATGTGTGCCTATGATGAGCCACACTCCAGACGATGCCTAGTTTTATTTAGTAATGCTGTGCCCATGCAGAGAGCTGCTCTCTGCTGAGATGCCACGCTCTAGTTTTTTTGTATAGCCATGATGATCTTCCCCCTCACAGGCATGCTCCCCCCTTACCCGGGCATAGCGTGATAGACCATGAGGGTGCGGGTGCCCTGGTGCACCTAGAGCAGGGGTAGCTTACATTCCCACCCTTGCATGAAGTAGCCTAGAATGTATTAAAAGCCATATGCCCCTTCTCAGGGCTATGTGCTACATCTACTCCCAACGGAGTGATGTTGATAATTAATTAATTAATTAATCCATCCATCCATCCATCCATCCATCCATCCATCCATCCATCCATCCATCCATCCATCCATCCATCCATCCATCCATCCATCCATCCATCCATCCATCCATCCATCCATCCATCCATCCATCCATCCATCCATCCATCCATCCATCCATCCATCCATCCATCCATCCATCCATCCATCCATCCATCCATCCATCCATCCATCCATCCATCCATCCATCCATCCATCCATCCATCCATCCATCCATCCATCCATCCATCCATCCATCCATCCATCCATCCATCCATCCATCCATCCATCCATCCATCCATCCATCCATCCATCCATCCATCCATCCATCCATCCATCCATCCATCCATCCATCCATCCATCCATCCATCCATCCATCCATCCATCCATCCATCCATCCATCCATCCATCCATCCATCCATCCATCCATCCATCCATCCATCCATCCATCCATCCATCCATCCATCCATCCATCCATCCATCCATCCATCCATCCATCCATCCATCCATCCATCCATCCATCCATCCATCCATCGGGGTTAATGCTCCGTGACTCGCCAACGGGAGCACGAGTCTAATTAATTAATTAATTAATTAATTAATTGACCAGGGTCGGCGACCCTGGTGGAAGAGCTGCTTGCACAGTTCAATAAGCGAGGAGTGCGATCCGAAAAACACGTAGCCCAGGAGGCTGTCGTAGGTAATCTTGTCAAAAAAGCCGGGCTGGCTGGCGTCAAAGTCGAGCTCTTAACCCGTGTTTTTTTTTTTAGAACGCGATATACTGCGTTGTAAGCTATTTATAGAACACGTCATAACATCTAGGGAAATTTTTTTTTCATAGTCATGTGTATACTTTCCTGAAAGCCCATAAATCAAAGGATTTTTTGAGCTACTCAGACCTACAAAATGCTAATTCATTAGAGAGATACACTGGTTTGAATACAGGGGGGTCTGACCATGACCGCGATTTGTTGACCCTAGGTCACAAGTCATGTGCTTATTCGCAAATGGTTCATGAAAAAAATCTGGCTTCTTGCACGAGCTATGGGCAACATATGCAGGCTCTGTGAAACAAAACTCAGGCCCATTGGGCCACTGGAGCTATTTTTTATTAGCATTACAATTACAACGCAGTACAACGCAGTGGGAAAAATGAGAGCCCTTCACAACATGACACAACGACACGAGCCCCGTAAACGGGGATATCATGAGCTAGGAGGGTCAACACGTTGAAAATAGGAGTTGTATAAGTTATACAGCATCAAACATGCATCAAACATCATGACTGGATGACATTATATGACTGAATCAGGCAGCCATAGCCAAAGCATCATCCACTCTCACAACGTGTTGAGCACATGCCTCGTGGGAAGGGAGGCACTGGGTTTTCATTCCATAACGTGTGCAATCCTGAAAGAAAGAGGCATGTGTAATGCAAGGCTTGGATAGGTTGAGTGATCCATGAGCTTACATGCAGGCAAAGATGACGCTTGAATGCATGCTAGCAAATGGTGGCAAGATGCTAACAACACATGATTATACATCATGATTATGGGCACCTAGCTGATCTTCTTGCACAATCAACGCAGTATAAACCATCAATATCCAATCCTCACGATATATGCACGGCTTGACGACGTATACAGCACCTAAATACTGCACAACTGCAACCTGCTATGGCTGACATGCAAGCAACGTCGAGTAGGATGGCGGTCTTAGAGAGGCTGGGCAGAGGTCGGTAGAAATAAGTGGAAAACTGGCAGAAACTAGGTAGAAACACGATATACTTACGCCTGCAAGCACTATTGAGCCGGTGGCAGAGGCCATTTCCAGGAAAATACAGCATACCGTAGCAATAGCCACGGTCACGCCTTCCGCTATTTGCAGGCACCATCATGCCCGGAGCTACCCAATAAAAGTCTGCACAAATCTCGGTTTAGCCGAGCGTCCGGGCGTTCGGAATGAATAAACATGTGTTAAGAAGTCGAAACACCATGGAAATACCAAGCATGGTGCCGCAGCAGACCCGAGTCTTGACGTAATAATATGTATGCCGGTTTCCAGGGTTTCCGCATGAAAGTTGGGTGAGAAACTGGAAAAATCTACGTTTCCTTTGCCCCAGTACCTCAACAAACTCGTAGAAACCTAATTATCAACCTTTGAACGCATCATCATGGTCGTGCCACCCAACAACCACTGAAATTCGCGCGAAAACTGGCGAGATCTACCTGCCGCCATCGCCGTCGTCTTCACCTTCGTCCCGCGAAAATGCCTTATTTCAGTGGTACATATTTGTTTGCAGCTGTCACAAAAAAAATCCAAAAAATACCAGGATTTTTTCTTGAGTTCTACGGGATGTAAGGAGGCCGTCCACCGAGTTTCAGACCGAAAATCTCGTATCTACTGTGCCTGCCACGTGTCAGATTACAACGCGATACATCGCGTTCTAACCCTACAACGCGATACATCGCGTTGTAAAAAAACACGGGTTAACCCAGTTCAGCTCGGCAGGGCGACTGCGCTTGGGCTCAGGCGACGCTGTGGGCGAGGCGAGCCCGGGGGGCGGGACGACCACTAGCTAGTGCTTGGCTAGCGGCGCCGCTGCCTGCTGGGCCGGAGGGCGAAGCTGCAGCCGGAGCTGTAGACGTATTTTCAGGGCTTAGCGCAGGCCGCCAAGCTGTGTTGCGGGGAGGAGCGTTTGCTCACCGTAATATGGCGTGATAGCTTCGGGTCTCGGGAAAATATATCAGCGTGTGCGGCTTAGAAAGACGAAGCGATTGTGATATTTACAGCCGAATTCGGTGCCCAAATGTGTTCAATAGTTATGAGCTCCGCCGCCAGCCATGGCTACCTCATGGCTCGTGCATGGCTCGTATACCCTGTGGCCTAGGCCTTGTAGGGTATGATACATCATGCATGGGATAGTGCATGCATGCATGCAGGTGCACCTCGTGCACCCAGAGTAGGTGGCTGTTTACATCCCCCAGGTGCCTGCAGGTTGTACCCCAGACTTAAAAAAAAAACATATGCCCCTTCTCAGGGATATATGTGTTACGTATACTCCCAACGGAGTTCTGTTCTTAATTTTTGCATGACTCCGTTGCTTGGGAGATCATGATGTAGCACGTATTCGATCCTTGCTGGTGGGTGCACCCATCAGCACCCCCATGGGGGTGAGCGAAGCCGCAAAACCTAACTAAGCTAACTCTAAGCTAATCTACAAAAATCCTAGCTACTCTACTTCAGCACAGCGCCCCTTCCTCCTGGGCGGGGGGGGCTTGCCCACAGGGGCCGGCGTGTGGGCCTGGACAATGGTCTGCCACCTCTTGCACAGCATGCATCAACTGAAATCCAATACGCATGTCCACGAGCTTGCCGAACTCGCGGCAAGCAAATGCTAGTCCTAAAGTCAACGCTAAATCACCAAGCGATTCTTTCAATGACATGTGCACGATGCCCAAAATGATGCGGCCGGGGCCATGATCAATGGGACATGGCCCAAGAGACAGTGCCAAAAGCAGTCAGGAACAAAAACCTAAGTAGGTGACCGGAGTAAACAGAACTGCCCACAAACATGAAGATGTACCAAACACAAATAGACCTTTAACAGAGCTTGTAATTCATAAATTAATTAACAGGTAGACAGAGTGCCCAGGATAACACACTGCATCCGGGCAGCCGGAAAAGGTGACAACCGAGCACTTGTGGACATGAGCCGAGCCAACGCCTGCCCTTGGGACGAGAAAAAAGCGAGACCAATCCCCATCAAAGGCCGCTATACAACCAGGCTGCAAGCCGCTGAACCCCACCGTGACATCTAGACAGTACGCACCCCCTCGCAGGGACAGGGGCCCCGGGATCAAAGTGCCAGCACTGACTCCAACTCTAAAACACTACCCTCAATTGAATACAATGCCCGTCGCCTTGATAGCGCCTCCTGGCGACAGCTCGGCCGGTCCATTATATATATATAACTCCTCCCTGCATGCGTAAAAATCAAGCAGAGGGCGCGTCATCCCGCTTACTCGTCGACGCCGTCCTCCTCGTCATCAAACGAGTTGGCGCCTGCCTCCCCGCTCCACGCCTTGAAGTGCGCGACCGGCTGGGCGTCCGAGCGGGCCGACTTGCCCCACCCAAGACGCTGGCCCAGGAACTGGGAGATGTGGCAGTCCGCCGTCATGAGATCGCTCGCGCGGTAGTCAGCGACGCTGCCCTCGATGACACCCTCACCGTGGTGGCTGCGCTTGCCCTCTGGGAGCTCCGTCACGTCGAACGAGGAGCGGAAGGTCTGGCCCAGCACACCGTGCACATTCTCGGTTGCGTTGAGCGCGACGACCTTGAAGTTGAGGTAGTTGTCGCCGGGGCCATCGTTGTTCTTCCAGAAGGACGCGCGCACCACCTCGATCTCGAGCTCGACGAGGCCCTCGATGGTCACAAACACGCGGGTCTTGCGGCGCTGGAGGGTGAGCCCATGCCAGCGGACCATCGTGGACAGCTTCTGCGACTTCATGACCTTGCCGTTGACAGTGATCGTGCCATGGGCGGCGGTGAAGGGGGTGCCCTCCGGCGACGCGGCCTCCACAGTGATGTTGTAGTAGGGGTAGTAGAGAATCGAGATGGCGTCCATCCAGGTGGACTTGCGCGTCGGGTTGTTCTTCACCCCCACCATGTGCATGTTCATGTGGAGCGTGCGGTCCGAGAACATGCAGTACGTCTCGCCGGGGTAGCCCATGAAGTCGTACTTGAGGCCATTACCGGCAACAAAGTGGGGGTCGGAGCGGATGGATGGCGGGCACCAGGTGTTGCCCACGGGCGGGGGCACGATCTCCGTGCAGCAGGCCTCCATCTGGACGGCATAGTCCTGGTAGTTGCAGCACAGGGACAGGAAGCAGGTGCGGCCCGACACGCTGGCCGACTGATTCTTGAATTGGGTGGGCGAATTGCAGTTGTAGTCGCAGCAGTAGGAGAACTGCAGGCGTGTGTAGTACTCGGGCAGCAGGCAGCAGTGCTTGTACTGGCGCTCGGGGAACTGCTCGCAGCACAGCGGGTTCGTCTCCGCGTCCCAGTCCACCATGGAGCAGGGTGGGGGAGGAGGGGGCTTGGTGGTGGTGGGCTTGGAGGGGGTGGGCTTGGTGGTGGTGGGCTGGGAGGAGGGGGAGGTGGTGGGCTGGGAGGTGGTGGGCTGGGGGAGGAGGGCTGGGTGGTGGTGGGCTTGGTGGTGGTGGGCTGGGGGGAGGTGGGGGTGGTGGGCTAGGTGGGGGTGGGCTGGGTGGGGGTGGGCTGGGGGAGGGGGGGGGGGGGCTTGGGGGAGGATTGCCAGGGGTGGTGGGCTGGGAGGTGGTGGGCTCGGGGGGGGGGGCGGGGAGGGGGGGGCTGGGTGGAGGTGGGCTTGGGGGAGGTGGGGGAGGTGGGCTGGGGGGAGGTGGTGGTGGTGGGCTTGGGGGTGGTGGGCTTGGGGGAGGTGGGCTTGGGGGTGGTGGGCTGGGCGGGGGTGGGCTGGGCGGTGGCGGGGGAGGTGGCGATGGTGGTGGTGGTGGTGGTGGTGGCGGAGTCACCGAATAGATCACGGAAATGGTCGCGCTGGCGTTGGTCTGGAACTGCTGGATGACATTACCAGAACCGGTGGCGGTAGACGCGGCGGTGGCGGTGGTCGGGAAGAAGACCTGGCCCACCGAGCCGGCTGTGGTCGAGACGAACTCGGCGATGTTGGTGATCAGGGTGGTCGAGTTGAAGCGCTGGGCGTTCAGGTTAGGGAAGGTATTACCCGAGGGGCCGCCGAAGTCCAGCACGTTATCGTAGGCGGCGGCGTTGGACACCTGTGACCGGACGGGGTTAACCTCAAAAAGGACCGCCCCGCCGGCAGCCGTCGATCGACGCATGCTGATAACGGCTCCCAAGTTCAGCGTGATCACGAACGGGTTGGCCTCCAGCGACTCGAAGGCACCAACACCGCTGACACCGCCGGTGAAGGCGATGGACACGGAGTTCAAGGTGCCGCAGCCGCGGTCAAACTGGCTCACAGCCAGCGTCCTTACCCACTGCAAAGCGCACACGAATAGACAATATCGTACGTACAAACACAGTTTCAGACAGTTCCTCCCATTCATTAGCACCACAGGCCTCCACACGGCGAGTCCATTTCACGACGCAGAATACGTCAAACGTTTGTTCCATCAACACGTTGGGCAGCAACAGGACTTGCGCTATTGTCCGACCTCATGTAGCTTTGGTTATCTATGAGATCCGCGACAGCATCAGATAGAGTGGCTGCTATGCTCGATACACGATACCATACAGGTTGCCTCAAGATCTATAAGCTCTTTTCATGGAAACATAAATGATGCCATGTACCAAGAAGAGCTACATACTAGCCTCACAGCATCAAACGCCTGTTTCATAGATATCACAGCGGCTCATAGCGGCTGCAGCCCCAGCACGTACGTTGGTCGGGACGAGGCCAAACGAATCAGAGAAAGGCCCAATGGTGCTGTCGGCATTGCTAGTCTGGGAGCACTGCGCGTTCACGTTGACGCTGACGCTCGCAAGCACGAGCAAAGCAAGGGGCAATGCCCACGCAGACGACCCCATCGCTGCGCAATGAGGCGTCGATCGGGCTTCTTGCCTCGGTTGCTCGGCAAGCGCGTGGAGCGAGCAAGATAACCCTCGCGACCGGGCCCTCCCGCCTCAGGATCAAACTGCCCACTTTGCCCAGCTGCAAGCCGTCTGAACTCTGAATCCAGCAAAGCAACGGGGCGCAACGTACTGAACGTAGCACGCCCTACGGCGACGGCCCCGACTTGGCCCGGTGACAACTGTTGAGTTGAGTTGAGTTGAGTTGAGCTCAACTCAACGACTCAAGTCAACTTGAAAGTTGCAACGTGGGGTGGATCAGTACCCCCTGGCCGTACTCAAATGAGCGTGAATCGGAGTTGTGTCGTTCCCCAATGACCTTGTAGACCCTTCGGATCTCGTCTGTGGCGGTTTCGGCGCCGCGCCAGCTAGCGTGCTTGATAAGTCAGTCGAGCAAGTGGATCTCCAAGTGGCATTCACGGAAGTTTTCATGGACCATTTCGGACTAGAAAGAGATTTATTCTACCTGTCGTCGCTCTTCAGCCAGTCCGTCAGTTCACATGTAATCCCAGTTTCCCACGCAAAAAAATACAGCCGGAATGCTGCTCTGTATCTTGGCCCTCGGCCGTTTCCGGTGAAATGGTCTTGGCCCTCGGCCGTTTCCAAATCTCTGCTGCCCATGTGCGGCGTGGGCAACAACAACGCAGTCCAAATCAAACAACAACTTGAACAACAACCGGAATGTGATGGCACTTGTGAGGGGGTTAACTTAACTGTGAGTGGGTTAACTTAACTGGTATACTGTATGGAAAGAAAAATAACACCCATTTCACCGGAAAATGGCACTTGTGACTTGCTTGTGAGGGAATTTGGCTGTGCACTTGTCCCACGCCGTGGACAAGCTGTTCAGTGTCATGGCCCTCGGCCGTTTCCAAATCTCTGCTGCCCATGTGCGGCGTGGGCAACAACAACAACAACAACAGCCGGAATGCTGGCCTTCCATTGGAGGGTTAGTTGATCTTGCTGATCGTGGGCAGAATATTTGTGCCAGCTTTTCAATTGTGAGCTCCGCATGGCAGGGAAAAGCGACTGGGGGGACCTGACCGTATATTCCGTACCGGAAACGTGTTAGGGAAGCAGACGCGCGCCCCAATCCGCCCTGAGTGTCCGGCGTGGAAATAGACTGAACTGAACTGAACCAGAGTGCCCCATTGTGGACGGCTAAGTACCCGCCTTCAGCCTTGCGCCATCGACATGCAGCCATTGAAGCCAGCTGGGCCAATGCCCAAGGCGAGCTGCTCTGCTCTGATGCTCCTCTGATGGTTGCAGAAGAAATGGCCGAGCCGAAGCAATCACATGCCTACAGTACCTACAACCTTTTGAGGAGCGTTGCTGCTAAATTGCTGGTGTTTATGGTGCCCGCATTTTTCGGGCTAGCAACATCCCCGGCTCGGCCAAAGGTTTCTTCTGGCTGGCTTTGTCTGCCTAGTGACAATGTGGGATGTAGACCAATATGCTATGTAACTTTACCGGCGCTGTCGCCAAAGTAAATTATTCCGCACTAGCTCTTTTTTCTTCTACTCGCAATGTCTCAACGCCAAGACATCCTTTGTACGTCGTTGACCCTGCAATTTTCCTGTCTCTCCAAGTGAAAAATTTGGGTTCATTAATTCTTTTTCTGGATTCACTGGTTACACGATACCCATTTGGAAAGCAGATAAGGGTTAGGGTTTGTTATGTATTAGAGTCCGTAAGTCCCACGTCCGCTCACGACTACATCGGCATGCGTACGTGCATTATTTTTTTACCCCCACCCTCCACCCGCCCTGATTCGGGTGCGCTTTCTCCGTCAGAACTGCGGCTAGTCAGCGATGAAAATGGCACATCGACATGGTGCATCCCTCAATACATGGCTGCGGTTTTGGATCGGCCTTCTGCTCTTGGCCGTCCATTCTCAAAGCTGTGGAGGTAGGGAACATTATGTTGGCATCCCTGCTGTCGGTTTCCCGTCGTATCACCTTGGCCTTGTGGATTCCCCGAAAACTCGTATTATCAACCCTCTTGCGGGGTCGTGCAGTACAATGGTCGCAGGCAGTATTCGGCGTTGCATGTTTTTGTCGGGTACCAGCAGCAAGGACAGGGTCCCGTGCCCGTTCAGTGCTAGACGCTATCTGCCCGAAAGTTCTGCCTGCCACTGCACTTTGTGTGTGCATAACTGGGTCTTGCTGCATGGGCTCTGCTTGTACGCTGGATGCTCGCGATGTGGCCAGTACTTGAAGTCACGTTCGCCACTTAGTCTAACGCAAGAGCAACGGGTCACAGGGGTCGGTGCACAACCAGCGTGTGAATGTTCAGCTTGTCCCCTACATCCGGGGCTCCCTGATCTCGCCTGTTGTTTGGCTCTTATCTTAAGGTTGCAGGGCCCACGGTCATGCTACTAGTCCACGGTTTACAAGTCTGCGGTTTACCATCTGCGGTTGGTGGCGACAGAGCCATTGTGCTGTCGCGCTGAAACAATGTCGGAATGGATAGCTGTGATCGGCGTATGGTCAGATAGCCGTGAATAGATTGGCCTATGAATAGATAGCTGTGATTGCGTAACGATCCCTGGCTCCGCAACTCATCCCATGGCTTCCAAACGCCACCTGGGCGTGCCTTGACTCGATTCCGTGGCAAAACCATGACGTGCTGTGGCAAAACCATGACGTGACATCGCGAAATCATGATGTGCCGTGGCTTAACCATGACACCCCGTGGCTAAACAATGCTGTGGCTTAACCACGACGTGCCATTACAAACCAGCAATGCACACCATGTGGCAGTGCTGTACGCGATGGCCCGGTCACCAAGAATGCTGGCTCGACCACTAAATGTGATAACAATAGCTCTGGATGTAATAACAGCGGCTCGGTCACTATATGTTAGAACGATGGCTCAGCCAGTGTGTGTTATAACAACGGCTCGGCCATTATGTGTGATGACAAGTGCTCAGGAACTATATGTCACAACAACGGCTCGGTCACTATGGCAACTCCAGCCTTGTCGTCATATGCTGCCAACGTTTGCCGACATGCACAAGGGTGCTACGGTGTGTGCTTGCCTAGTGGCGGATGGAGTCATGGGCAGGCAAGGAAGGCAGCAGTTGTGGCCATGTTGGTGGGCGGGCGGGCGGGTGGGTGGGTGGGTGGGTGGGCGGGCGGGCGAGAGGGAGGGAGGGAGGGAGGGAGGGAGGGAGGGAGGGAGGGAGGGAGGGAGGGAGGGAGGGAGGGAGGGAGGGAGGGAGGGAGGAGGGAGGGAGGGAGGGAGGGAGGGAGGGAGGGAGGGAGGGAGGGAGGGAGGGAGGGAGGGAGGGAGGGAGGGAGGGAGGGAGGGAGGGAGGGCGGACGGGTGAGAGGGCGATAGGGCGGGCGAGCGGGGAGCCTTGCGCGCGCCCCTTTGCGGTAAAGCCAGCTGTCTCATGTTGGTGGCCTGCCTCCTGGGGCTGTGCATGTGGATGCAAGGCACGCGGTTCCCGTTCCTGTCAGGTCTCCCCCTGGCATGTCCCTCCATCCTGCCCACCCTCTTTTTCTGATGATGTCACTAATATGTAGTATCAGTCATTGTTATCATGATAATAACAACCACACTAATAGCGTTGATGTAGTACATCGTTTCTGTGGTTGTATGCATCGGGGTCCTGCGCAGCCTCACTGTTTGGCGGCAAGCCCAAGCCGGCGGCACACAAGGGGACGGACCTGAAGAGCATAATGGGCGTGAAGGGCGGCGCCAAGTCCCTGCCCAGGGGGTCGATCAGCACACCAAGCGCCATCAAGAAGCCCCCGACGCGCACGGGGTGAGCAGCAGCCTGGTTTTGCCACAGCAGGAACATGCAGTAGCCACTTTGCCACACTAGGAACGTGCACTAGTGGCTTGGTTTGCCACACTAGGAACGTGCATTTGCAGCTTGGTCTTGCTGCAGTAGAATCTTGCAGTCGTGGCGTGGTTTGCTGCAGTAGGAGCACGACATTGGAACCTGCAGTAGCGCCGGGGCAGGTGGCAGCAGGAGCCTGCAGTAGTGTCGGGGCAGGCGGCAGCAGGAACGTGTATATACTGCGGCACGCGTCTACCGGGGTAGCAACGTACCGGAGCAGCGGGCCACGGCTTGGCAATTCCTCCCTGGCTTTGACATTGTTGTGGCAGGTAGTGATAGTTGGATGGAAGCAGCTTGGAGTCAGGGGCCTGCAGAAGCTAGTCATTTGATGAAGTCTAGCAGGGTGCCAGGTGGTTGCGAGGTCCGCGCTGCCAGATTTGTTAGTGTGCGCAAGAATGGGCGGGCGCTTGGCTTGTGCGGATCAACCTCGCGATTGTCTCGTGCGCAGGGGCGGGAGATGGAGAGAGGAGGGAGTTGTTCTTCATGGTTGCAGGTATTGCATGGCATGGAGCAGTTGGCATGGAGTAGGGCGCATTTTGTGACAGATGCCAGGTGTTGCCAACGGTGTAGGGTGCATTTGTGACAAATGCCAGGTATCGCCAAAGGAACAAGAAGGTTGAATCGGAAAGGCCCCTCCACGCTTGGTTCTCCCCCCCTTCCTGACCCCTTTCGCCCACCCCTTGGTGCCGCTCTTCACCCCACGTCTCGCCCTCACCTTCGCACTTCCCTTCCGCCCTTCCCCCATGGCCCTCACCCCCGGCCCCCACCCTTCCCTCCCCCGCCTCGCCACTTATCCCCCGCCCCCATCCCCGGCGGTCTCAGGTCCCACCCAGCGCCGCACGGCAAGCTGGCCCACCCACCCCCCAAGTCAGGCCACGCTCCCCTCCACAAGGCGGGCCCGCTCCACAAGGCGCCGATCGCCAACAGCAAGGCCCAGCCCGGCCCCCCGCTCCCCGCCAAGGGCACGGCGGCGCGGACGGAGCTGGAGAACACGCCACATGTCACGCGGGCGCTCCACATCCCTGAGACAGAGATCAAGTCGGTGGACGACGCCAAGCCGATGGCAAAGACTATTTATAGCCACACGGAGCGCGCGGTGTTCTTCATGGGGATCGACGGTAGCGGGCACCACTTCTGGCTGGAGGCGCTCAAGGCGTGCAAGTACTGTGAGGACGCGATGGAGCTGCGGCGGCACCTGCTGGGCATGTTCACCGCCACGGGGATGGACATCCTAATGCAGGTGCGGGGTGTTTTCTGAGCTATTTTTAGAAGCGTTTGCCCGATTAATCAAGTGCGTGCTCGCGGTCCTGTTTGGGACTCGCGGAGCACGTGTAGTGCTTGACATCCCTGTATGTTGCACACTGGAAAGGCGGCAGAGATTCCCGTCTTCCCTCATGCCCGGATGCAAGCCACGGCTGCCATCAAAACTTGTCAGCCTGATGGATGGGTGAATGTGGCCTGTACACCGCGACGGGGATGGAGTTTCTCATGCATATGTGGGGTTTGGTTTACGGCCAGGTAGGATCAATCCCGTAAACCCGTTCGTGGGCATATTGAAGGGGTGGGCATATTGTGGCATGCTCACGGCGGCAGGCCAAAGGTCCTCACCCACGTGCGAGGATTTATGTACTACCTAGGCAGCGGTTCAAGTTACGACATTTGCACACATGCGCATATGTAAACACACTTCCTGTCACTCTTGTCTGTTACGACATGAGCAAAGAATGCGCTCACGTACACCCCGCTCTTTGCCTTGAGTGCACAGGAGGAGGGGGTACACGGGGATGCGCACGCGGCCACACTTGTCTTGTCTACCGCACTATGCATCCAGTGTTTGCCGTGAGTGCACAGGAGGAGGGGGCACACGGGGATGCACACGCGGCCACACTTGTCTTGTCTACCGCAATATGCATCCAGTGCGACCACGCGTAAATAATTGATTGATTAATTAATTAATTAATAAGTTAATTAATATTGCGATGGGGGCACATCATCGCAGGTCCCTGTCCCGTTGCTTGCGTTCTTGTCCACCCCCCCGCATCCCCTGACTTCCACCCCCGCATGTGGGTACGGGAAGGAAGCATACTCTCGCGGCGCTGGGTTGCCTGTCCCGCGACTTGTCGTTCGTGTGGAACCTAAATTTATCCATGCACCACTGTCCGGTCCGTTCTCTACCTGCAGGAGAAGGAGGCGACCATCCTCTCCTGGACCAAGCCGCACGTGAGGCCCCAGTTCCGCTACCGCCTGCTCTGCCTGAACAACAAGTCGGAGCGCATGCACGGGACCATGTCCTACCCGCTGTGGGAGGGCAAGCTCAAGGGCTTCCAGCACCCGCACATACGCGTGCTCGCCGGTGCGTGCGGTGGCTAGCATTAGAGACCCTGCACCCGCACATGCGCGTGCTCGCTGGTGTGTGCGGTGGCTAGCATTAGAGACCCTGCACCTGCACATACGCGTGCTCGCCGGTGCGTGCGGTGGCTAGCATTGGAGACCCTGCATACGTACGTGCCTCCACTGGGCTATCAGTCCGCATGGCAAACTAAATGTGTGTGTATGTTGATGCATGGTTCCAGCACAGACATGTGCTCGTCAGTGCGTGGGGGAAGGGCGGGTTCTGGGGAAGGGCCCGTGATAGGGGGGGGGGGGGGGGGGTAAGGTAGTGGGAGGAGAGAGTAATGGCGCGTTGCCCTGTAATAAACTTGTTATTTTACATGAGTTTGTGTGGGCAGACACTGTGAAGTACGCCACGATGCTGAAATTTTGTTTGTGTGATCGGTCTTTGCCGTGATTAAATGTGCGCCTGTAGAGATGGCGTGCACCTCCATGCTGGCATGCTATTGTATGCCATATCATGCACCTCCATGCCGGCATGCTATTGTGTGCCACATTATTATCATTTTGCGTGCCATTTTGTATGCCATTATTATCATTTTGCGGTCTGCCTCGGTCTGTCCTACTTGACCATATGTGCACACCGGTTGGCTGAACACGTCACTTCTGATTATGCCATTATGTGATCCGTCTCTGTTTTTTTCTGGCGCCATGCATGTGCAGAGATGGCCAAACGCATCGGTGCTGATGCATTGATGTTGCGTAATCTGCCCGGGCCTGTGTCGGGACTAAACTAATTGTCCTTATTTTCCACGCACAGATGTTGACCAAGGCATCAGTACTGATACATCGGTATTGCATAATCAGTCCGTGCCTGTGTCGGGACTACATTATATATAGGGACTACATTATATATAGGGACTACATTACATTTAGGGATTACATGATATATAGGGATGGCATGATGTATGGGGACTACATTACATTTAGGGATTATCATGGTTGTCCACCCGCAGATATGGGAGAGCGCGTACGTGCTGATTCCTTGCTATTGTGTAATCTGTCCGTGCCTGTGTCGTGACTACATCAAATGTCCACACTCAGAGATGGCCGAGCGCGTCAAGGCGGATCTGCGGCTCGTGCTGATGATGCATGACCCCGCCGAGAGCATGCTGGTTGCTGCGCGCCGGCACTACGGCGCAGGCGATTTCTGGAAGCAGCAGCAGCTCATGACTGACAACCTGGCGGTCATCTTCTCGCAGCTGCAGGTGCATGGGGGGTCACTGTACCGTAGATTATACTGTGTGGTTAGTAGTGCGATAGCTGTTGTGCCTGCTTGGCGATTCTGTGCCTGCTGGTGGGTGCCCGCTTGTGCACACGCGGTGTGCTCTGCATTTCTGCACCGCCCACCCACGTGTGTTTATGCTCTGTGTGTATCCGCATGCCTGCCCGCAGTCCTCTTCCCCCGCTTTGCGTGCACCCACCAGCCTCTTCGCCCGTCCCTCACCAACCTGTCGTGCATCCCCGTGTGGTTCTCTGCTGTGTTATGCGCTCTGCCCGCACCTTTGCCCTGCTTGCTTGTTGCCTGTGCTTGCTGCCTATCGACCTGCGTGCTTGCTTGCCACGGCCCCTTGAGTGCATCGCGCCGCGTGCTTCTCCAGGATTCGCTGCTTGCATCCCTCACACTCCCGTTGGAGGTTGCTCCTTGCATCCCCGCTCATTGAACTTTTGGCCGTCTGTCGCCCGTTGCAAACCCTTTGCCGATCCGGTTGTGTGTCCTTGTCCCCAGATGGTAGACGCCGAGTACGTCGCGTGCTTTGACCTGCATGCGCCCGAGTTCAAGAAACAGATGCACCAGCTGGAGGACTTCCTGGGCATGGTCAAGGAAGGTGAGCACAAGGGAACGGTCAAGAGATCAGGCAAGAATCAGATGCCCCTGCTGGAGGACTTGCAGGGCATGGCCAAGGAAGGCGACCGTTTGAAGGAAGGCATCAGGTAGGGAGAATGTTGGGGCATGTTGCAGAAGGTAGGTGCTTAAAGGCGGGAGGCAAGGGAGCGCGTGCAGGGAATAGGAGCAGTGGTCCGGCTGCAGCGACGCACCAGCACTAGTAGCCGTGCCACCTTGGCATGGCCACAGAAGGTGGGTGCACGTGGGAGTGGTTGCAACCTTTGCCGCTGGCCACATTTATACGCCAGGGAAGGCAGATCTTTTTATCGTTTTTTATCGTTGCAAGGCTTTATGTAGACTTTGTTAAGTACATCCTCCACCCACCCAACAGATTGCAGTGCGTTCCTGGCCATTTCCCATCATGATATAGTGAGATATTATATACTATACTATGAAATCTATTATTGTTGATGTATTATATACTATACTATGAAATATATTATTGTTAATATATTATTAACTATACTATGAAATATATTATGATTGATATATTATTAAATATACTATGAAATATATTATTACTGATTTATTAGAAACTATACGAAGAAGTATTGGTGTGCTCCTCACCCGCCTATTTCCACCATCATGGCCCATCACCTATGCCCAGACCACGCGCTCGCGCTGGACGACGACCACCACGAGATCCGGCTGTCGGCGTTTGCGCGCCAGTCGCTGCGCGTGAAGGACGCGCAGGGCCACCTGCCCATCCTGGACTCGCGCAAGTCGTCCAAGGCGTATGATCGTTTCAACGACGAGCAGCAGGTGAGGCTTGGCCTGCCGTCTAATGGTGATGTAGCTGATCAGCGTATGGAGTTTATGGAGTCTGTGTCTGGTCAGTGTATGGAGTTTATTTTGGTAGTGCATACGCGGAGGGGTCACCCAAGACGTATGTCCGTGCCAATGAGGGGTGGCAGGTCAGGTTTTGGCCTGTATATCTATTGTGGCGGCGCGTTTGGTCATCCTCGACCCTATGGACCGACGTAGTGTTGAGGTGTTTGGGCACCTTATTGAGTGCCCACAGTTCCCATGGAATCAATAGGGTTCCTGCAGAAGTCGCAAAGAGATGGCCACCGTGTTCCCCTCCCCTGTTTGGATGAATTGTATGTCCTGTTTCTTACAAAGCCCCATTTCCCTGCTGTCCTGTCCACAGTCCACCCCTTCCCCACTCCCCACTCCTTTCGCGCTCCCCCCCCTTTTCCCCCGGGACAATCCTTCGCGCAATCTCTCTAACAATCCCTGTAGCAATTCCTCTAGCAATTCCGCCAACAATCCTACAAACAATCCCTCTAGCAATTTTCTATTCATCACTTTATCAATTCTGCTACTAATAGTTCCTCAAGCAATCCCTCATACAACATTGAAATAATCCCTTCAAAAGTCCCATTCACAATCACCTTAACGATTCCCCTAACAATCCCCCTCTCCCTTACTCCCCCCCCCAAATTGTCCACCCTGACCCCACCCACCCACCCACCCACCCCCAGACCGCACTCATGGAGCTCTACCACACGTGGTGGCCGATGCGCAACCTCTACTGCGGCTACTCTGCACCGCTGGTCAACAGTGTCTCCGCCGGCATTGGCCTGAGTGGTTGGGAGTACCCCTACGACATCGTCTCCAAGAGCGTGTCGAGCAGCAAAGTGCGGTTTGCCTTCTTTGCGGGCGTGTACGGCGGCGGCCACCTGTTCTGGAACAACGCACTCAAGACGTGCAAGGGGTGCATTGACACGCCCGCGTTGCGCGCGCAGCTGTGGAAGGTACGCCATTGGTGATAGTGCAGGAGAAGATGCCATCATAGGTCATGGCACGGTAAAGGTGTGCAAGGTGCACAATGCGGACACAGCTCTGCAAGGTGGATTTGATATGTAGGGACAGTTCACGTTAGTTTCTAGGAAATTAACCACATGCACGCACACACACGCCTCTCTCTCTCTCTCTCTCTCTCTCTCTCTCTCTCTCTCTCTCTCTCTCTCTCTCTCTCTCTCTCTCTCTCTCTCTCTCTCTCTCTCTCTCTCTCTCTGTCTGTCTCTGTCTCTCTGTCTCTCTGTCTCTCTGTCTCTCTGTCTCTCTGTCTCTCTCTCTGTCTCTCTCTCTCTCTCTCTCTCTCTCTCTCTCTCTCTCTCTCTCTCTCTCTCTCTCTCTCTCTCTCTCTCTCTCTCTCTCTCTCTCTCTCTCTCTCTCTCTCTCTCTCTCTCTCTCTCTCTGTGCGTGTGTGTGTGTCTGCCCTTGTCTGTCATTTCTTTTTTGTTATTACCATCAGTCTTATATCACCTCAATTGAATTCGAAATCATTCATCTCCATCATGCCTGCCTGTGCCGGTCTCTGCTGCTGCACCCGTGACGTGCGCCAGGTCTGGGACCGCTATGACGAGAAAGGCTACAAGAAGGAGCTCGACACGTCTGTGGAGGAGATGCGCTCGCTCACGGCGCAGTACTCGGGCATCAGCGGCGGCTCCTCATCCACCTCCACCGAGCGCCGCTTCACCCTCCTCACGCTCAACACGATGGAGACAACGCAGCGCGGCCTCATGGCATACCCGCATATGGTGCGCTACGACCTGCCGCACAACTACCCACGCAAGCCGGGCGAGCCGACTTACTACTACGCAGGCGTGCACCCGAACGTGCGCCAGCTGGCAGAGATGGCGGAGCGTGCGTTTGCTGACCTGCGCGTCGTGCTGCTGTTGCGAGACCCAGCTGAGGTGGGGGGCGCGTTTGATGGTTTTGTTCTTGGGGGGGGGGGAGCGGTTCAAATCTGTTGGGGGCTGTTTAAGGGTTACGTTTCATGGAGGACTTTTTGCTTTTTCGGGTTGTGAGTGCGATGGCTGCTGGTTTGTGTTTGGGAAGAGGGGGGCATTTCACATGTTGTCGGTAGGAGCCTCCATTTTTTATTTCCCGAATGCTTTCTGAATGGTTTAGTTTCTGTGTGAAAGGGGAGGGGGCACCGGGGCAGATCGTCCATGTTTCGTCTCGGAGGGATCTGCCTAACGCTGGCATCTGCATGCAATCCTTAAGGGGGGCTCTTTGTGTATAGTAGTATGCCAATGGGGGCCCTATGCTGGCATCCTGAGTTTGATGTCGTACATGCTTTCCCTGTTCCATGGATGGTGGGGATTGCACGTCCTCATTGTCGCAGTGAGCAGATCCAAACAAGCTGCGCTATTCGACATTTGTATCTCGTTCTGTTTTCTCGATTGCGTTGTGTGTCTTACCTTCATTCTCCCCCCCCCCCCCCCCCCCCCCCCCCCATCCCCTACACCAGATCCTGGGCTCCTCCATCATGCCCGGCTACGAGGGCAGCCTGCTCGACAAGGTGCGCATCCTGACGGACAACGCGCTCATCCTCAACACGCAGCTGCAGCTCATCGACAAGGCGTTCATCGTCTGCTTCGACATCAGCCAGAGGAAGAACCCGGCACAAGGTGGGTGGCGGGCGCCAGCGGGAAACCTGTGTATACATCCAAACAACGCCGGTCGTCGTGGAATTGCTTCTTTTCGGTCAGCAAAAGACGTCCTTTTCAGCAGCCTTGCACCTAGCCTTCTGCTGTGCAATGTGTGCGAACGTGGTGCATGCACGTCATCGTCTAATGATCGTGCAACCAGGCACTCATTGCCTCTAGTTGGCATCCAACGCCTGCAACTTTGCTGGATGTATGGCTGTCTCGCTTTTTAAAAATTTTCTGTAACGTTTGGTTTTTTAAACTTTGGGCTGTCTCACGTTTAGGATGTCACACTGTCGCTTGTCGGATGGTCTCATGTTTTGTGTCCTCACTGTGGCGTCACTTTCGCTCTGTCCCACTTCTTATTTGTCACACTTCACGTGCATTCGTAACCCCCCCCTCCCCGCAGGGAGGGCGGTCGAGCGCCACCTGGGCTTTGACGGCGATGACGACCCCGAGTGGAGCCTCAAGGACATCCTGTCGGCCGTCTACGTGGGCGACAAGGAGGCCAAGGTGGCCCCGAGCGCGGTCAAGTGGATCCGCGAGTTCTTCCACGCGATGGCGCTCCTCAAGCGCAACTTCTGCCCGCCGCTGCCGACCGAGGAGCCCGGGCTATAGATGACCGACATGGACCGCGGCGCTATGCATTTCGGATTCGGACCGCAGCCGAATGCGTTTTTAGGAGTTCACAATGAGCGGTTGTGACCTTCTAGTGGGGGCCAGCCACGCGGATATGCGGTTGCGGCCTGAGGACTGTCCTCAGTAGGAAGATATGGTGATTGTGAGCTATCGGAAGCCGTTAAGTGCATGCAGATACCGCATGGTCGATTTGTTCATGTAGATGGTTGATTCCTTTGATGGTGTCGAATGAGACTTGCAGCGTAGTGCGCAAGGAGTAGGAATCGACCATTATAATAGGCTGCAAGGTATTAGTGGATGAAAGCTTCTTTTTTTAGGTCCAGGCACCATAATCACATGGCCATAACGTATGTCACTCAAAGCATCTTTAGAAAGATACTTGGTATTAATAAATCTGCCCCGATGTGGGTATGCTTTGCATCGCATGGATTTTGTTGTAAGTATATTTCAAGAGACACGTACGGCTCTCAAACTCTACAATTGCTAGCACTTGAGTGAGCTGGTTAGAGTTTTTGGGTTGGTAAAGTTTTCCCTATCTACTGAGACACATGCATGCATGTATCAAGGAGACAACCATGCAGCGCAGGCCAGAAATCGATCGGGAGAATCCGGACCATGGTAGCTTGAGCCTGCCGTTATCTTGTCCGCATTTTCGAGTCGTTCAGGATGATGAATATGAATGGAGATGGAAATGTGTAGCCTTGTGCATTGAAATTATGGCTGGCTTACGTGTAGAGCGACTAGATGACCTAGATGGTGGGGCCGGAAACAGCTTGCTTGATCAGGGCGTGTGTTTCGAGCCTAGCTGGCCGGGAGTGTCTAAAGGTGAGCACCATTGATGCGATCGCTCTTCCACCATTTACGAGGAAATACCCGCAGATGGAAAACCACTGAAAAGGTCTGGCTAGCCAGTCATTACGTTAGCCATGCCATGTTTCCAAACGTCCAAGAACTGCACATGGGGCAAAGGCAAAAATCCGTACTCGACTGCACTTTCAAATGTGCAGCGGGAACCAAAAGCCCGCGTATGCCAGAAACATCGTGTTGCTGCAGCGACGCGACGGTGTGGACAATGAATCCAGTGCCAAGCTCGGAACAGCCGCAAAGGAGATCTGGCTTCACAGGGTTCAGAAGTGCGGAGATACTACACGATCCAGCCGGTCCACGACCTGTGTGTAGAGCTTGTGCCAAGGGGCAGCACCGAACAGGTGTGGGTGACGTTGCAAAAAACACCGGACTTGACGGAGCATAATGTCTCGGTCATAGCCTTTGACCAACAAACGATGCAAGAGTTCAACAGGAGTCGTGATGAAATCGACACGATAAGAACAAAGACGGGAAAAACGATGCAATTGACTAAGAACAACACCATATTTTGCTGTGTGGGAACGGAGACTGTGAATATCTAGGTAGCGAATAAAAGGAATTTGCTGATATTTATCCTTGCGCTTATCATAGACAGCTGTACGCCAGCCCTTCTTGTTATGGGTGATGTTATGATCGAGGTAATTGCAACTAGTATCCGCCGACGTGAGCTTTAATGTGAGGGACGCTTGCGGGTAGATGCCAGGCAGACCAGCTGTGATATACAAATGGGTTGCGAAATCAGGGTTGTAGAAAGCAATGACATCATCAATGTATCGACATGTGTGGATTAAACGCTTGATGAGAACATCATCGTTTGAGGCAATGAGATTCTCCATGAATGCAAGCTCATAAGTGTATAGATAGAGGTTTGCAAGGAGCCCGGCACAGGTAGTGCCCATAGGGATGCCGATAGCTTGTTGGTATATATTGCCCGCAAAGCAAATGAAGGTGTTATCAACAAGATAAGAGATCCTATGAACAAGGTCAGCCTTCGTGATAGTATAATGATAAGCATCCCGCACGATAGCACCTGCCGCAATCCCTGAGAGCCACGTTGCCGTGGGCTTGGTCTGAGAAACACACACGTGCAGGTGGTTGCGCCCGCGAGGCCTACATGCATACAGACGAGTAAGGAGGCTATCTAAACGTAATTCCATGATGTTCCTTACCAGTATATCCAATCATGATCAATGAACCACTATAATTGACGTGATTGAGCTAGTGACAAATGTTCATCACTATGCATGTGCAATTGTGCATTCATGCTGAGAAGAATGAACTGGCGGCACATCATGCGGCATGTACGCGGGGGGGGACTAGCGAAAGGCAACTAATTGGGGATAGGGAAGAAGAACTATGCCTAACTTACTCGCTCCGTGACATGCCCCGGCCCCGCGCATATGACACTGATGGCACGCAAGTACTTACTTACGTACAAAGCATGTGTGTGCTTGTGTACCCCTGCATCGAGCAAATATCACAACCCTAGCAAACCGGCGGTGCTGATGCAATGCGGTCGATGCTGAATGAAACAACCGATAAGCGAATTGTTGCACGGAATTGGCTCAACTGATGCCAGACAAACGGTGGCAAAAACCTGGCATCCGCCAACGGGGGCCGATGCTATTGCCTTACATGTGCATTGTGCAACCGAGAGCAACATGCAGCAGCAGACCGGACCACTTAAGACAAAACCGAGGGAAACGCCAATCGAGGCTCTAGCGTCGGGAACGAGTGTCTCAAATAACAATTGCTAAATTGCCCATCGCTTGAACCAGTCACCAGGGCGATCAAATTACACCGCTAGTTAGGCTCTGATCACAAGGCTAACACATAAAGCGTAGTATAGCCTGAGTCGATCCGAACGTGCTTTCCATGGCATACAAAACACAAGAAGGTTTCCGAAGATGCTGCCATATCTCTGTGTCGTGTCACACGCACGCCATGCATGCTCGTTTGGTCACTAACCCAGCGGCCGGAACTAGTCAAGCCGCATGCAGGCGAACACAGTACGCGATCTGAAAACCATGCAGTTCTCCCCGAGGCCCGAGCCCGTGTCCTCGAAAGAAACTTCATAGAAAAGTTTATTTGTGTGCTTACAGGATCGCTCCTGGATCGCTAGCATCCTAATTCCTAACATGCACCTCTACTGAAGTTCTTGCCAGACTGCTGAAACGAATGCTTCGGCTGCGCTGGAAGGCAGACAACTGTCTATCCGTAACGACTCGTAGTAGATGCCCACATTTTGCTCCCGAAATCCCGCCACGGTGCGACAAATGCACTGCGCCGTACAAATGACGTTAGTACCCACTGGTCAAGAGAATGGCCGATGGGTCTTGCCCCTTTCGCACATGACACTTGACACGTCTTGACAGTCCAAGTCATGCAGCCCAGGCCTGGGCTTGTCGCCTTTTAGTTTTGCATCTGCGGTATCACCCCGAGCAAATTACGGTAGAATCGGCCAAGCATACGAATGCAGCCGTGGCAATGGAGAGTAGAGTAGTACACCAAACACAGCAAATGTTCCTGTTGAATACCTATACCCTTGCGGTTGCCACGCTTCCGGAAGCGTCGGTACTTGGTGCAGCGTGCATACGTTCCTCAGAAGCCTTACTATTATTGAAGGCTTCCCCGCTTTTTGTATACACTATCGCCTGGGGAATTTCACGAGGGGTTATTAAACATGAATCCTACGAGGGAAGGTCCCGCGGGATCAAACGACGTAGACGTGGCACAGAACGAGGACGTCTTGATCGAGGATGAGGGGAATAAGCCGCTTCTGCGGGTGCCGGAGGAAGTTGGCTTCCAGAAGATCCTGGCCTACCTGGGCCCCGGCCTCCTTGTGACCCTCGCCTACCTCGATCCCACGAACTTCCAGACCGACCTGGTCGCCGGTGCTGCCCGCAAGTACCAGCTCTTGTGGGTCGTCCTCTGGTCCACCATCGCGGGGATGCTCTTCCAAGCGCAGGCCGCCAAGCTGGGCCTCGTGAGCGGCAAGCATCTCTCCCACCACTGCCGGGAGGAATACCCGGCCTCCGCGAGCCGCCTACTGTGGGCCATGGCCGAGATCTCCATCATCGCGATGGACTCGGTCCAAGTCATCGGCACCGCGTTCGCGTTCAAGCTCCTGTTTGGCCTTCCGCTCCTCGCGGGCGTGGTCCTCACCTCCCTCTCGACCGTCCTCCTGTCCGTCGTCCAGCGGTACGGCGCCCGCAAGCTCGAGGCCGTCATCTGCCTCACCGTGCTGCTCGTTGCCGGCGCGTTCTTCGTCGAGCTCCTCTACACGCAGCCCGACTACGGCCACGCGTTCATAGGCCTCCTCCGCCCGCGCCCCGAGGACACCTGGGGCGCCCTGCTCGCGCTCTCCCTGGTCGGCGCGCTCGTCTCCCCCCACAAGCTCTATCTCCACTCGGCGCTCGTGCTCTCCCGCGAGACGCAGCGCACCGAGCGAGGTCTTCGCTCCGCCTGCAGCTTCGCGACCGCCGAGTCGACCGTGTCAGGGACCCTAGCCCTGCTCATCAACGTGGCCATCGTGCTCGTGTCTGGTTCCACCTGCGGGCGCGGGATGGTCGCCGAGGTCGCCAGGCGCTGCCGCTCCATGCACCTGGCCAACGCACCCTTCCTGCTGTCCCACGCGCTCGGTGGATGGGCCTACAAGATATTCGGCCTCGCCCTGCTGGCCTCCGCCACCAGCTCGACGATCACGGGGACGTATGCCAGCCAATACGTGCGCGCGGGCTTCCTGGGCGTGCGCATGGTCCCCTGGCTGTCCAACCTGCTCACGCGCGCAGTCTCGCTCGCGCCCTGCCTGATCGTGACCATCATCTTCGGCGACATGGGCGCCTCCCGCTTGATTCTGGCATCCGCGGTCATCGCGGCCTTCCAGGCCCCATACGCGCTCATCCCGCTGGTCAAGCTCGTCTGCTCCGAGCTCAAGATGGGGGAGGAGTTCCGCACCAACCGTGCATTCGAGGCGCTGCTGTGGGCGCTGGTGGGTCTCATCGTCGCGGGGAACGGGTACCTGATCGCCCACGCGGGCATCGACTGGTACAACCACAACGCCCACGGTCGGGTGGCCTTCATCGGGATACTGATCACCGGCCTCATGACCGTGTACTTGTACGGGGGCTCGCTCATCTTCTTCGCGGTGCGGCCGATTCGGGAGCCCAGCGAGGGCCACGCGGGCACGGGGGGGCGCGACTCGCGGGAGATCAGGGAGCCGCTGCTCTACTCGGAGGGCGGGGCGAGCAGGGGGGTCGCGACAGGGATTGTGTGCGCGTGAACCTGTGTGCGCGCATAAGCCTGCGCGTGCACGCACATCTGCCCGTGCGCGTATAACGACGTGCTTGCCGAAGCAAGCCGTCGATGTATCCGGAGAGTTGGGGGGGGCAGCGTAAACGACGAGGAATGTGGGAGCACAAGGGATGGAGACTCGCATGCCCCAAAGGCATCCTTAGGCGTGTTGCCTGCCTCAGGCGTCGACAGGCGTCGACCGCACACAAGGCGCTCGGTCACCTCCAGCCATCCGCTGCGCGTGAAAGGTGATGGGTCCGTGTGCGCGGAAACCCCCCAATGGGACCGTCGTGCTGAAGGGAACCAAAGGGATGGGTCCGGCGTGATGTGTCAACGCGTCAAGCGGCACAGGCCTGATGTAGGGGCGGAAGATGGTGGCCAAGGGGTGGACGGCGCAAAGGCAAGAGGGCGGCTTCATGGGTGGCTGGCGGAGAGGGGGGGGGGGGGGCGTCCTGGGGCCACGTGGCGCTGTCCATGTGGTGACGCGTGGGGCAAGAAGCGCACGGTATGTTCCATGGGAGTGAGCACACCGTGTGGGCTGCCATGCTGGAAAGGGCCGAGGTGGGAAGGAGTAGACATGGAGGAATGGGCAGGGGAGGACTGGGATGGAGTGGGGAAGGGCTCGACCAGTGTGCTTGGTTAACGGTGGGGTGCAGTGCGTGTACTGCTGGCGTCTTTGACCGCCCCATGAGCTGTACCCGTGTGGGTGGCACATGGCTGGGGGCTCGTTTGGGCTGGATGTGACTGTGCATGGTGATGGACACGCCAGCAAGGCACCGGGTGCAAGGATGGAGTCCGTGATGCACAGAAGCGGCAGGGGTCGCTTTTAGCAACCAGACTGGGGCACACGACACGAGTTGGGAAGCGCTGATGTGCTATTGGGCGCTGAGATGCCGCTGTTGCCATGATCCATGGCCAGCGACGCGACCACTTATTTGTTTCCTTGGTTTCTGCATGCCAGCCGTTAGGTTTTTGGGGCCAAGTTGCCATATTGCGTCATCCGTTTGTATAATTTGTTGTACATTGCAAGCTTTGTAAGGAGGTTGGCCTAGTGTCAGATCCTGATGGTGGGCAGATGGCCACCATCAGCCAAATCTATCATATTGGTTTGTTAGTTGTATCACCTATGAAATATTGCGACACTTCGATAATGCCAACCAGACGGTGTATACATAAGCACTTCCAGATCTATGTAAGACGTGCACCATTTGACGAATATCTTGTTGTTCTTACCTATAGGAGTGCTTTCACTTGGCCAACATATGTACATGGTCCGGATTCTCCTGATTTCTGGCCTGCACTGGTTGTCTCCTTGATATTGTACAGAATAAATGTTGTTGGACATCTCATTATTAGTTTTGTGACTGCTTCTTAGTTCTGTACTGCAGTGCATATGCACGCACGTGTGCATGGGAGTCAGTGTTGACCGAGCGGAGCCTGACCCAGGGCCAGGCCGATGCGGGTGTAGACTAACCTAACTCTAAGCTATCTAGTCTAGAAAATCCTAACTACACTACTCATCAAAACGCCTCCTCCGCTTGGGGGGAGGTGGCTTGCCCACAGGGGCTCGCGTGTGAGCCTTGACAATCTTCTGCCACCGCGTCTTGTTCTGCATGGCAGTCCAAAGAAGGGAGAGAGAGTGGATGCGGTGTTCAAACTGGGCTGGGACCACTAGGTCGGCCAGCAACCGTGAGGTGCATGGGGGCAAGAATGTCGCCGTGAGAAGAGTCGTCGAGGTCTCATCTGCAGGTTGGTCGAGGTGCTTGACGATGACGTTGCGGCTGCGCTGGGTGCGGTCGGCCTCCTCGCGAAGGTCGAGGGCTGTGCCGCGATGGTGGAGGTGCTGGAGGTGGCGTGGTTATTAACCCGTGTTTTTTTAATTAGAACGCGATATATCGCGTTGTAAGCTTTTTTTAGAACGCGTATAGCACCTAAGGAAAATTTTTTTCATGGTCTTGTATATACTTTCCTGAAAGCCCATAAATCAAAGGATTTTTTGAGCTACTCAGACCTACAAAATGCTTATTCATTAGAGAGATACACTGGTTTGAATACAGGGGGGTCTGACCATGACCGCGATTTCTTGACCCTAGGTCACAAGTCATGTGCTTATTCACAAATGGTTCATGAAAAAAATCTTGCTTCTTGCACGAGCTATGGGCAACATATGCAGGCTCTGTGAAACAAAACTCAGGCCCATTGGGCCACTGGAGCTATATTTCATTAGCATCACAATTACAACGCAGTACAACGCAGTGGGAAACATGAGAGCCCTTCATAACATTACGCAACGACACGAGCCCCATAAACGGGGCCATAGTGAGCTTTGGAGGGTCAAAACGTTGAAAATAGGTGTTGTATAAGTTATACTGCATCAAACATGCATCAAACATCATGACTGGATGACCTAATATGACTGAATCAGGCAGCCATAGCCAAAGCATCATCCACTCTCACAACGTGTTGAGCACATGCCTTGTGGGAACGGAGGTGGTGGGCTGTCATTCCATAACGCGTGCAATACTGAAAGAAAGAGGCACGTGTAATGCAAGGCTTGGATAGGTTGAGTGATCCATGAGCTTACATGCAGGCAAAGATGACGCTGGAATGCATGCTAGCAAATGGTGGCAAGATGCTAACAACACATGATTATACACCATGCATGATTATGGGCACCTAGCTGATCTTCTTGCACAATCAACGCAGTATAAACCATCAACATCCAATCCTCACGATATTCTGATCAGACACTCCGCAAAGGTGAAAACCATTTGCGTTCAGTGCCGGGCCGCGGAAAACGCGGAAAAACGCGATCTGCAAATGAATCCGACCGGAATCGAACTGGGGACCTCTCGCACCAATTTTGCTGACTATAGGACCGACGTCTCCGGTTACCATGGCATCGCCAACTTACACCTACAGTCATCCGCAAAAGTTCTCCTGTCCGGGGAGTGATGCAAGCCTTTCGGATTTGGTACTAGATAAATCACTCGAGATCTGTGTGTAGGAGTACTACACACGTGTCTGCACGCGAGACTTGTCCTCACGATATATGCACGGCTTGACGACGTATACAGCACCTAAATACTGCACAACTGCAACCCAGGTGCTATGGCTGACATGCAAGCAACGTCGAGTAGGATGGCGGTCTTAGAGAGGCTGGGCAGAGGTCAGTAGAAATAAGTGGAAAACTGGCAGAAACTAGGTAGAAACACGATATACTTACGCCTGCAAGCACTATTGAGCCGGTGGCAGAGGCCATTTCCAGGAAAATACAGCATACCGTAGCAATAGCCACGGTCACGCCTTACGCTATTTGCAGGCACCATCATGCCCGGAGCTACCCAATAAAAGTCTGCACAAATCTCGGTTTAGCCGAGAGTCCGGGCGTTCGGAATGAATAAACATGTGTTAAGAAGTCGAAACACCATGGAAAAACCAAGCATGGTGCCGCAGCAGACCCGAGTCTTGCCGTAATAATATGTATGCCGGTTTCCAGGGTTTCCGCATGAAAGTTGGGTGAGAAACTGGAAAAAACTACGTTTCCTTTGCCCCAGTACCTCAACAAACTCGTAAAAACCTAATTATCAACCTTTGAACGCATCATCATGGTCGTGCCACCCAACAGCCACTGAAATTCGCGCGAAAACTGGCGAGATCTACCTGCCGCCATCGCCGTCGTCTTTACCTTCGTCCCGCGAAAATGCCTGATTTCAGTGGTACATATTTGTTTGCAGCTGTCACAAAAAAAATACCAAAAATACCAGGATTTTTTCTTGAATTCTATGAGATGTTTCTGACCTATGTTGAAAGTTTCAGACCAAAAATCGCATGTTTAATAGGTTTGCCACGTGTCAGATTACAACGCGATACATCGCGTTCTAACCCTACAACGCGATGTATCGCGTTGTAAAAAAACACGGGTTAAGAATTTAGCCATGCTATGCCATGCAGAGAGATGCTCTCTGTCGAGAAGCCATGTCCTAGCTCTTGTATAGCCATGATGATCTTTCCCCCTCACAGGCATGCTCGATCCCCCCTTACCCGGGCATGGCGTGATAGACCATGAGGGTGCAGGTGCCCTGGTGCACCTAGAGCAGGGGTAGCTTACATTCCCACCCTTGCATGAAGTAGCCTAGAATGTATTAAAAGCCATATGCCCCTTCTCAGGGCTATGTGCTACATCTACTCCCAACGGAGTGATGTTGATAATTAAGGGGTCCGGACGGACCTGCCCCCCCCCAAATTGAATACACATGTTTTGCACTCAATACGGGTCCATGCTGGCAATGCAAATTATGATGGGGGACCATAAATATGACCCTTGGGCATGCATCTGGCTACTTGTTGAGTTCAAGGCCCATCACAATACATGTGCAGGGAGCTTTTTTTGGCGCGCACACCCCCTAAAAGCACGGATTGCCTAGGACAACCCCCCCACACTTGTGTACCAAACACCATATTTTTGTCAAATCCCCACCCAGACCAAAGAATGGAGCTAATTTGCAGCACCAAAATCGCACGTCTGGGCATACTTATGCAGTTTACCGAAAAATACGTCTTTTTTGTGACTAAAAAAAAAACTCAAATCAAATACGCATGGGTTGGGCCCAGGGAGATAAAAATAACTTCCACAGGGTGGGAATATCAATGGCACCAATTTTCAGCTCATTCTGACCACGTATGTGAACAGCCATCACTTTTGTATGAAAAAAAAAATGCACGAAAATACGGTTTTATGCCAAATGGCTGCACCAATCATGTGCAACCTAAGTTGCCCACCACCAAGTGGGGCAAACAAGGTGCCAGCAAGTTATTTATCATGCAAACTATCTTGGAATCAAAATTCAGGTCATTCTGAGCTAGACTGATGGCATAAACTAGTGTCCTCAACTACCACCCTGTAAGCCATGCAACATGCAGGCAAAGGGGTTCCACCAATACATGCATAGACAATCCCCCTGCTGGGGCAGGGCAGAGTCAATAAACATCATGAAAGTAAAAATAAACAACACCATGGTCCTACAATGCAACACCCATGATGGCATGAGGCACCTAATAACACATGGCGGCTAGGACTAGTCCTCATCTGAGCTGTCACCCTCCCCACAGCAGTTGGGGCAAAACCATGCACGGTTCCCGTTCCTGGGGCAGGGTCTTGAGGGTGAGACCAACGCACAGCATGTGAGCCCCATGCCCATCCACATCCGGGGTGTCGCACAGCAGGAAGGGGTTGGCGTCAGTGCTAGCCGCCCCCATGCATTTGATGCACAACACCCTGTCCACGCCATCATCAGAGCTGGTACTGCTGGCATCTCCCCCCTCGTCCTCCCCGCTGGCCACATCCTCATAGCCGCATCCATGCTCGTACTTGGCGGCTGCCTCCTTCTCCTAGCTTGGACCAGTTCAGCCCCTTTGCAATCCGCGACCGCTTCTGCTGCCGTCTCTTGAAGTTAGGGTCCCGCTTGGTTTCCTGCTTCAGGGTGCGCTCCTTCCGCAACGTCTCCAGCTGGTCCGTCACCGCCTCGGTCACCGCTATGCCCAGCTTGGCCGCCAGCACTGACCACCAATCTTCTCCATCACGGGCCTTGAGCACGCCCATCATGCAGGCATACGGCCAACGCAAACCCGCAAAGCCCCCCTTGCCCCCTGGCACAAAGCCGATCTGCACAGAGTGGTGGAATTCATTCATGTTGGACGAGGCATCATGGTTGCAGCGGTCAAGCAGTGCAGGGTTCACATACTTCTCAACGGCGTTGTCCACCACACCACGCACGTCCACAATCACCCCCTTGCTGGTAGCCTCGGCAGGCGGCAGCCAGCGTCCTCCCTTCCAGCCCGGCCTATTGCTGGTCTTCTTTGCCACGCCACACCAATCCTCCTTCGTCACCTCCTTAGTCTCCTTACAAGTCCTTGTGGTGGTTGCAGTACGTCTCACACCCGTCGTGCTTGTTGAAACAGTGGTCTATCAGGTTGTGCATTGCCTGTGACAGCCACTCCCCCTTCATGTGCCCATTAATGCGAATTAATTATTAATTAATTAATTAATTATCAACATCACTCCGTTGGGAGTAGATGTAGCACATAGCCCTGAGAAGGGGCAGATGGCCTTTAATACATTCTAGGCTACTTCATGCAAGGGTGGGAATGTAAGCTACCCCTGCTCTAGGTGCACCAAGGCACCTGCACCCTCATGGTCTATCACGCTATGCCCGGGTAAGGGGGGAGCATGCCTGTGAGGGAGGAAGATCATCATGGCTATACAAGAGCTAGGACATGGCTTCTCGACAGAGAGCATCTCTCTGCATGGCATAGCATGGCTAAATTCTTAATGCAACATCCATGGGGGTCCCATTGTAGGCATAATGCGAATGCACCACCTGAAACTGGTACATATGTGGGTGATGACATCATCTGTGAGAACCTTGGGCAGCTTGGACAAGTGCTCCTTCCTTGCTTTCAGAAGTGAACCATACAGGCAGTTGCCTAAATGGTTCAGATCTTCCTGCTTGGCTGGCACGTGCTCCGTGAGCTTCTCCTGCACCACAGCGTACCAGGATGTGTCACCATCGCTGACCACCTCTGCTGCGTACAGGCGCTGCTGCCTTGGCTTAGCACAATCCCCCCCCTCCCCTCCCTCCCCTCTCTCCTTGCACACCATGCCAATGTTGAGGCCATCCTGCAGTGACATGAGGTCATTTAAGAGGGCTACCGCCCCCCATGCCTCCATGCTCTTGCTGGACCCACCGTGATTCCGCCAGCACACGTGCTCAGACACCTCATCATTGCTACCCCTTGGTTGCTCACACGTGGGGCACCACCTACCTGAGATGTGGATACCAACAACCTTCTTGCTGGGGCTATGGATCAAAAGCTGCTGCCCCCACAAACTCTTGAACCCCCTATTGGCCCAGCTCCCATCAAAGCTCACCCTGCAGCCCTGCCTACCCTTCCCATCCATCTTGAACCGCTTGCACTTCATCTCCATCTCTCGTACCGCCACTCTGTTCTCCTTGATCACCTCAATCAGATGCTCCATGACCACCTGCTCCACAGCACGCACATCCTTATCCCACGTGTCGTGCCCACGTGGGAACCTAATGCCAAGCACGACGGAGAGACGCACAAGCTGTTGGCGGGACAAGCCAAAGAGCACACCTGCACACGCCAGCAGGCTGCTACAAGCATTGCGCCTCACACCAAGCCTCAAATCTGAGTTGGGCTGAAGAAGGGGAAAAGGCTGCCACCACGGCTCATTCTCATCACCCGCACCCTTTCCCCTCCCATCCGGGGCCGTGCTCAGCCTGGGCTTGCAAAAGGGATTGGTGCACCACAGCACAACATCCGAGCAGCTGCCCGCATCGCGCTTTGGCTTCTCCAGCATGCCCAGCTTGAGAGTGAACCCTAAACAGCATGGGCACGGGAGGGCGGCAGCCATGGCCTCCAGCCCACAAGAATCCACAATAAGCCGGGGCATATCAAAAGGCAAGCCCTTGTCCTCGACAACGGGAGGCAGCACGACAGCATCTCTGACTTGTTTACCATGCGGCAGCACTTTCTTGGGCGACGGCCGGTAGTGATGTGGAGGATTCCTCGCTCGCTCCGCACCGGGCAGCACTCCCTCGTCCTCGACAGATGGAGCACCACCCGAATCGCCACCAGCTGTCGCCGTCAGCCCTTCCACCCCCGCGCTAGCAACCCATTCTGCCCGAGTCTGCTCATCCGCGGACTTACGAGGCCGCCCACCACGACGTTTGGCCTCATTTGTAGTCCCCGGCGGCCTGCCTCGACCCCTGCGCTCCTCAACAGGCGCAGGCAGCTCCACCCCCGATTCGTGTGCTGCGCGTTCTTTCTCCCTACGCTCACGTTGAGCTAGCGATTGTCTATTTCTGGCCATGATATTGCGCTAATGCTCTGACGTGCTGGCCGGGGTCAAAATCTACTTGCGAGCCCTAGACGGTTTGAAGCCGGTGTATTCCCCCCCGGCGTCGGGCCAGCGCTCATGAATGATCGTCTCTACCTCTTCGGGCAACTTTTTCGCTCCGCCCTTCTCGTCAAACCATTTCATTTCTTTGGCAAAATGCCGGTATGCGGCGTGCCTGAATGCTTTGTTAGAGGCGTCCACCGTTTGCGGGGGGCGGTGATCCTCTGCAGCTGGGCGATTAATAAGCCATTTCCTACCCAGAATTGGGATTAGCGGGACGTGCAACAAATTATTTTTACGCATCCACACGTACAGCTTCGATTGACAATCAACTTCCAGCTCTACGTCCGCGCAACTGTCCGCCATTTCCACCCCGCACACACTTTCCATTTCGCATTGCGAATTTCTGTGGTCCGGAGTCACTTTCGGTACCGGCGGGAATTTTTTGGCGCGAAATAATTCCGGTCCGTCCGGACCCCTTAATTAATTAATATGCCCCTTCTCAGGGCTATGTGCCACATGTACTCCCACCGGAGTCATGTTCCTAATTAATTAATTTGTTTCCCTGCTCCCCACGCTGGTCACTCCATCCACAGGAAGAACCCGACATGCTTCTGCGGGATTCCAAAAACAGCCTTGCTATCAGCAACCAGTCACAGAAAATAGGCATAACTGCTTGGGCAGCTGGGTGTGTGCCGCGATTGCATGCACGCACACGTTGGGCCAGAAAAACACAGCAAATACAGAAGCCAGAACTCAAATTCACACAAGAAAACCAAGGCACCCGGCCGCTCAGCATCCGGCTGGAGGAAGCTTGCGACGCCATGTCCCCCTGGAACTACATCATTCTCCATGAGACCAATGGCAGCGCGCCTCCAACAGTTGCTGGAACTCTGCTGCAACTCCCTCCCTGTACTCAACATAAAATGTTGCGCTAGAAATGAGCATGAACCTGTATCCCACTTGTAACCCTGTATCCCACTTGTAACCATCGTAAAAAGCTCGCAACTCCCCTCAAGCAGCAGGCACAAGCGGACTCCACAACGTGGCCTAGCTCTCAGGCAATCACAGCCCGTGAGTCCTGCCCACCTCTCCCGCCTGCCTGTGCAACCTCCAGCGGTAGCCAGAGGCGCAATTTATTACGCAAACAATCAAAACCCAAATAATCACGAAGCCTTAATTACGCAAACAATCAAAAACCAAATTATCAAGCCCGCCTTGAATCATGGATGCCTTGAGAACGCGCGCCTTATCTGTCGCATCTCCAATAAGACAAGCCACTGATGACGCACGCCTTGGACATAGCGCCGGTGCCTAGGGCTGGGGCGCCTCAGGCAAAGCGCCTTGGACATAAAGCCCACCTTCAGCATAGCGCCTTGCAATGAGCACCTTGATGAAGCGCTTCATCGCCAGCGAGCTCCTCAGTTGTAGCGGCGCCAGCGGTAGCCCGTTCCACGCGGGATGATCTCCGGCACATCCTTTGTGAGGCGCGCCCACATGACTTCGTCCACGCCGCGGTAGACGAGTGTGCCGATGAACTGGGCATACTCCTCGTTGTGCCACAGGAACGAGCGCAGGAGGCGCACGCGCATGTTGTGGTGGGGCAGGTGGTTGAGCGCGAAACTGAAGAAGAGGCCCCAGTCCTCGTTGGAGAAGCCCGCCCACATGGCGCGCGAGACCTTGCGCTGGATCTTGTCGTTCAGGTACTTGCGCACGATGGGCACGATTGTCAACTCCTCACACGCGAGATGCTCGAGCGTCAGCGACAGGAACGGCGTCAGCAGGTCGCCGAGCTCAGCGATGATGCCAGCGGCCGCCTCCTTGTCTTCGTTGGACGAGCTCCGACTCGTCTTCTTGTCGAGCGAACCGACGAGCGCATTGATCTTCTCGAGCTGCTCGTCCGCCACATGGTGGTACCTGCGCGCGCAAGGCACGGTGGGGGGCAGAAGTGCAAAAGTCACCGGGGATAGAAATATGGAGACGCAGACAGGGGGGGCACGGATAAAAAGCAGGCCCGGGCGCCAATAAAAAGCAGGCATGGTTGCTAATAAAGGGCATGAGGTACCTCGATGAATAGAGGTGTGTGTGGAAGTGAGCAAAACAGCAGGACAGAATTTAACAGGAACAATGTGCACAAGTAAAAGTGGCATGCATCATGGAAATGGCGGAAGACCGCAGGCCAGAGGGGAAGAAACACTGATAGGGGGGGGGAGATAAATAAAAGTATTTTTATGACGTCATCAGTGGCGCAAAGGGCGCCAGCCAGAGATGCAGGAAGACACGCGGGGCAAGATGGAACCGCCACAAAGAGAAGGGCAGGTGGAGAAGGGTAGGTGGAGAAGGGTAGGGGCCAGCGTGGGATGTGGGAAGGCCACCTGCTGGGCACAAGTTTGACCCATATAACATGCCTACTCTGCAGAGATTAGCAATGACGATGAGCCGTGGGCATCTAGGGGAACCGCAACCAAGAGCTGAGCTGACTTATTTCAGGGTTCAGTGGTAAGTGTTTGAAGCGTAGGGTTAATTTCATGTTTCAAAATGCTTTCAAACACTGGTGCCGGGGAGGGGCTAGTGCCAGATGTGGTACATTTAGGGTTGAAAATTCATGCTCATGACTTGTGTGTTCGTCTCTACTTCAGGATCTGGAGAGGGCTGTGGCTCTAATCTGATGACAAGTGGGGTGAATTAACGGGGTAATTAAGTGGTTGCTTAGTGTTGTGTAGCAATGAGGCAAGCAGCACAGGCTTTGTATCGCAAACTATTCGCACATGCAGTGGCTGGAGATGACGATCGCCGGTACACGGCCAACAAGCCCCAGCATACTTTGGTACTGGTACAGTCGCTACCGCGTTAAGTTGCGATCGACGCCTGAAATTCGGCGTCGCAACTCAACGCGGTAACGCAACTTAACGGTAGAACTAGGCTAGCACCCCACCCCCTCCTCTCACGGACTTCTATACGGCATTCGACAGCTCTCGTCAAGCCCGATCCAGCTGCAGCATGATCAAAGCCACCCAAAGACCAAAGTCTATTTTCCTGTTTTTCCATATCAGGTATCTTTTCAAGATTTTTGTGAGAAAGGCAGGCCGGCTGCCGTAATACAGGCGCCCGAGCCCTGCCGGGTGCAGCCAGCCAGCCGCCACCAACACAGTGCGTGAGGGCCTGTCAGATTAACTGATACCACAAATGTGCCGTCATGTGCGCCCTGCATGCTACTGATGTACCGCAGTCCGCAGGCTGCAAATCAGTTATTGGAATCGCAGGTTGCATTCGCGCAGATTCGCGCTTTTCAGGCAGGGACGTCCGTCTGCGCACCACGGGAGCTTGCGTATTTTGCCGCCTTAAGACTAAAGCCACATAGCGGGTTCAGACTTGGCAAAAAGTGGCCTCCTGCGCGGCCAAAAATGCTGACACCAGGCTGACAACTACAAATTGAGTCATTACCGCATTAAGTTGCGCTGGCACCGATGCTTAAGTTACGGTTGCCGCCCAAACTTCGGCGTCGCAACTTAACGCGGTAACGCAACCTTAAGAAACGCAACTTAACGAATAATGACTGTATCATAACCATTTTGAAAATCCTTGTGTTTACTGTTTGGAACGACATGGGAGGCGACGTACTTGCATAGGGCGCACGGCCCACATAACCCTCGACACTTTGATACTGGCATGCTAACGAACTAATAATCATAGTTATCAGTTAGAGCCAACAGGGCAGGCACGTACTTGTCGTGGATGGACTCGGTGAAACGCGGGAATTGCTTGTCTATGGCGGGGAAAAGCCACTTGTCCTCGTGCTGGCTGTGCATTCGGTAGGTGTGGTAGAAGGCCGCCCAGTTGTCCAGGAACGCGCGCGTGCCCGTGGCGCTCTTGGGCGACTCGCGCATCACCTTTATGCTCTCCTGCAGCTTGGGCACAAACTGGTGGGCGTCCAGCATGAACATGCGCCGAGGTCAGGGGCAGTGGGGGGCAGTAGAAGCAAGAGAGAATGGGTTGCGTTAGCAAATACAATTGGTAAGGGCGGTGGCAAAATCAGGACCGTGCAAACTGCTGCAACCAGTCAAATCATGTGAGGGGAAACATAGCGTTTTGTCATCAATGCATCAAGGGAAAAGCTCGCCATCAATACATCGATCCTAATATCTATTGCCTATGAAGAGATGTAGTATGTAAGTAATAATAATCCGCGTTCTCTCACTACGCCCGCATCCCGACACGCCTCGTGTGTTAGCTTCAAGAGGAACACACAACAGCACAGCAAAGCAAAGCACAGCACAGCGCACAACACATGTGTGACACAGGACCGTGCCATGGACTAACATAACCAAACATAGACGCGGCCGCTGCACGAACCTCGCGGAAGGCCTCGTGGGTGAGCTTCATAAAGGACATGGACGACCACTTGTCGTCGCGGCGCCACACGCGGCGCAGGATGAGGTCCGCGTAAAAGTTACAGTGCAGGATGGCGACCACGCCCGTGGCGGCCGCAATGAGGCAGTAGGACAGGTCGATGGTCACGTGCGTGCGCACAGCGTTGTCATACAGCATGGACGCGAACGCGAGGCAGGTGAGTGGGAAGGAGATGCCAAACTGGGCCATGTTGAACTTGAACGTCCCAAAGAAGCTGCCGCGCCAGTGGTTGTAGCCAAACACTATGAACAGGAGCATCGCGCCACCGAATGCGATCTTGGAGACCAGGTTGCTGTAGTCAAACAGCCTCTCGGGCGGGACGCGGTCCGTCAGGTACGCGGTCGGGTCGAACTCGCCCTCGTTCCACGACGGGACGGCCACAAAGACGGAGATGGTCATGGAGAAGAGCGCCACGACGGCCACGTAGGCGAAGTAATGGGGCCGCTCGCGGTCGTCGGAATTGTGGCCGAGATACGCACGGGAGAAGGTGTGCGGCATGATGAGCAGGACGACAATCATGCCTGCGCCAAATACCAGAATGGACAGGTCGGTGTAGCGTGTGGAGGCCAGGGGGCCCATGCACGCCCCGAGGAAGGAGACCATGGGGAGGTACATCCACGTGGGGGTGACCTGGCTGTCTGTGTGGCGGTTGGGGAGCCATTCGCCCATGATCGCGACCATCAGGGGCGCCCAGGTGCCGAAACCCATCCACCAGAGGGCGCGGGCCGCCTGGACGCGCCAGTCAACGGCGAGGAAGCAGGCCAGCCAGAAGCAGCCGGGGATGAGCATGAACCCGTTGCGGAGGCTGACGTGGCCAAACTCCTTGACGACCTTCTTGTGGTAGAAGATGGCCTTTGCAAGGTACAGGAAGAAGGTGATGGTGAAGATGGAGGTGCCGTAGATGGCCAGCACGTGCCACGCCTGGCTCTCCATGCGGTAACGGCGCAGCATCGAGAGGAGCTTCCAGAGGACGGCGAGCGCGAGCGCCGACAGAGCCACGGAGAAGTTGAAGATCTTGCAGTGGCGGATCAGGTTGAAATCCTCACGCTCGATGCTGTCCGTCTTCTGCTTCCACACGGCATCGACCTTGGTCTCAGGCTTGCCAGGGTACGGGTACGAGACGGTCTTAGGGGGGCCGTCCTTCACCTTGGTGTCCTCCAGGTTCCACATGTACTCAACCTCAGGCTTGCCCGCGATGTGCTCCCGGTAGACGGACTTGGGGAACAGGCCCCAGTCGACCATGAGACCGAAGAAGAAGCAGCCGAGGCAAAAGTCGAGGAAGCCCTCGAGCCCGCTCGCGCCGGCCAGGAGGCCAAGCACGATCGCGCCGCCGATGTCGCCCTCCCGGAGGAAGTAGACGAGCGTCGCAACGGCCGCGAACGTGCAGCCGATGCACTGAGCGAACTGCTTGGGCGGGCCGGCCACGAACCGGGGCGGGAAGGGCGACACGATCAAGTTGGCCATGCTGCCGATTACGGAGACCTTGCCGCCTCCGTAGACGCGGAGGGAGTAGTCGATCAGGAGGAAGAGGACGACCCACTTGGTCTCACGGTGGTTGCGAAAGATGATGCACAGGATGCAGATGATCATGTTCATGAGCCCCGAGAGCTGCGCGCTCCACCGGTTGACGGTGTGGGGGAAGTTGAAGAAGTTGCCAAAAACGACCACTTCGCGCGTCTCCTTGGCCCCAAAGTACCGCTGGCCGGGGGCCTTGGTGCGGTGAGGGCCGAGGTATCCCTCCATTTGTCCATGCGCGTGCTTGGCCTTGACGTCAGTACAGCCGCCCAGGGATTCTCCGCGGACGACCAGGTTCGGGACGGTCTTGTGCCCCGACCACTGCACAAGCGCCTTCTGAAGGCTCCCTCCATCCGCAACCTGGTTCAACTCAACCACCGCAACCGAGTTAGGGTCCACGTTCTCATCCTGCAAATACTTCTTCACCTCCATGCAAAACGGACAGTAAGACTTCGAGAACAGCACTATCGGGTGAGCCTTGATGATATTTTGCACGGTGTCGGATGGGGACGATCCTGCATATTTCTCGAGGCTGGTGACATTAATGAAGCTCCCACCTGCCGGTGGAGCTTCAACGTCCCGCGTTTCCGCGGCCGCCTCTGCCATTTTGGAGACGGCAATGGCGGCACAATGCTGGGAATGCAGCCCGTTGCTTGGATTTAGCGAATGCGACGGTTCCTACATCGAGCCTCTCTTCATTATCTTTTCATCCCGCCCACGGGAACGTTCCAAGTGGAAGACCCACCTTCCCGCCCACGGGAATATCCGATCAAAGGCCACGATCGTCTTATTTTGAAATTCCTTTACTCAAGGCCTCGTTCAGAAATCCCCACTGATTGGTCGAGCCATGATCGCACAGCAAGTCGCAATCTATCTGACGTGTATAGGCCACCTGAAAAGTACTTCCGGTTCTTACCTGCTTCCGAAAATCATTTGGTATCAGTTGAGTTGCCGCACATGCTTTATTAGGATTCGCTGATACTCATTTCCCCTCTCACCTCTTTGGTCCATAATTGGCTAATAAAATATACCCATTTCCCCGAGTTGCCGCACATGCTCGACTCAACTCAACGCCGCCCATGGGCAGCAGAGATTTCAGGGAAACGGCCGAGGGCCAGCATATTTGGGCATATGCACTGACACTGCACTGACGGGCAATCGCCTGCCGCCACCCAGGCTTCAGAAAAACCGTAGAGAACTCCTGTTACGAGGACGGCTTGCGTTCCCCGGCTTACGTCATGAAGTGCGTCAGGTTTCTGGAGGCATCCATGGTGCACGTGGCGTGCTGTGCAAGCAGGCGCATGTCAAGTTGCTGGCACCCCTTCTTGGTTCAGCAGTTACGAGTTTCGTCAGACGTCATGTTGTCAAATCAGACGTCATGTTGTCAAAAACAAATCTACCTATATTTTTTGACTATAGCCAGGTGTCAACAGCTGCAAACGCGTGCTATCAGAGTTAATCTCCCGACAGTCGTTGACTTGCTGTTGTTGTTGTTGTTGTTGCCACAGAGTTGAGTTGAGTTGTGGCTCGTCACGGACGAGACGGAGTTGTTGTTGTTCCAGGTAAACAAGGCCCCCCCCCCCAAGCTGACGCGGACGCGTCAGCTTTTCCCCCACCGCCGATTCTCCGCACCCCGCACCCCCGCACCCCCCCACCCACCTAGATTAACGGACCCCCCCACACCCCGGCAGCCCACCGCCGATTCTTCGAACAGCTCCCAGTTCCGGGCACCCCACGACCCATTTTCGTCTCCAGTTCATTCGATTCGTCGTTACTCCTTTCCCCTCCCCAAACCCTTCTTCCCTTCATTTGCAGCAACTCGCTCCCTTCATTTGCGGCAATACGATTCAGTCCAGTCTCTCTTTGTGCCCCTACGTGGCATTTTCGCTCAGTATTCCTTACTTCTCAGAGGCCCCTCCCCCCCCCCCGCGCCACTTCCCCTGCGTTTTGCCACCGGAACTACCCGCGCCCAAGCATTTTCGCTTAGTATTCCTTACTTCTCAGAGGCCGCTCCCCCCCCCCCCGCGCCACTTCCCCTGCGTTTTGCCACCGGAACTACCCGCGCCCAAGCAGTTTCCCTTTCCTTCTATTCGCTGCTACTCTCATCCTCCCCCAAGCCCGAGGAGTCTTCCCGTCTCTTCGAACAGCTCAGCTCCGGGCACCCCACGACCCATTTTCGTCTCCAGTTCACTCGATTCGTCGCTACTCCTTTCCCTCCCCTAGCCCTTCTTCCCCTTATTTTTTTTCTCAGTACGATTCAGTTCAGTCTCTCTTTGTGCCCCTACGTGGCATTTTCGCTTAGTATTCCTTACTTCTCAGAGGCCGCTCCCCCCCCCCGCGCCACTTCCCCTGCGTTTGCCACCGGAATTCCAGGTAAATAGGTGTACGTTTATTCCAAATATAGCCAATAGGTAATCCCTGCTAAGCCTAGGGTATCAAGATGTCAGTGGCTAAAACGGAGCCTTACTAGACCACGGAAGCCACCGGAATTTTTTTTCGGGGAAATGGGTATATTTTATTAGCCAATTATGGACCAAAGAGGTGAGAGGGGAAATGAGTATCAGCGAATCCTAATGAAGGTGGGCACGCACACGTGTGGCGGTGACAGGTGAAAGGCTAATAGGGCGCGTTATTAGACCAGGGAAGCCATTGGACCTGAGTGATGTCGCCATGAGGCATACTGGTGAATACCTGATTACACGGAAGCCACCGGAATTACCCTCGCCCAAGCAGTTTCCCTTTCCTTCTATTCGCTGCTACTCTCATCCTCCCCCAAGCCCGAGGAGTCTTCCCGTCTCTTCGAACAGCTCAGCTCCGGGCACCCCACGACCCATTTTCGTCTCCAGTTCACTCGATTCGTCGCTACTCCTTTCCCTCCCCTAGCCCTTCTTCCCCTCATTCGCGGTAACTCAGTACGATTCAGTTCAGTCTCTCTTTGTGCCCCTACGTGGCATTTTCGCTTAGTATTCCTTAGTTCTCAGAGGCCGCTCCCCCCCCCGCGCCACTTCCCCTGCGTTTGCCACCGGAACTACCCGCCCCGCGCCACTTCCCCTGCGTTTTTCACCGGAACTCCAAGCAGAGAGTTGTTTTTTAATACACTTAAGGATAGGTGTACGTTTATTCCAAATATAGCCAGTAGGTAATCCCTGCTAAGCCTAGGGTATCAAGATGTCAGTGGCTAAAACGGAGCCTTACTAGACCACGGAAGCCACTGGACTTCTAATGGGTTGTCATTGGGCATGTGGGTAAAGATCCTGTTTTTGCCCATGAGGTCATGAAAGATCTCAAGTGGGCTGGGCTTATCCTGGTCCGCGCCAGGGTCCCAGATTTTGTTTTGTTCATTTGCAACCATCCAGTAGCGTCGCATGCCGGAGTTCCATAGGTAAATGAAGCGTGAGAGAACCCCAGCTTTGTCGAAAATTGTGCGCCTATTGAACACCACATCGTTTCGCACCGTCCAGATTGTATATAACATGCATGTGCGGAGCCATATCCACGCTTGTTGTGAAAAGGTGAGCTCAAGGCCAGGGGTGCCAGTGATGCCAAAGATAATTGAGCGGGTAGACACCGGTATGATAGGCTCAGACGTCCAGGCTGCCCATAAACCAATCAACCAGGTCCAAACTCCCTGGAGGTTACACCATAAAAATCGGTGTTCCACAGTTTCAGTGGGGTTGGTACATAAACATGTAGCAGGGTGTTGAAATCGCCGGTGGAGGATCTCCCCGACCCCGATGGACCGGTGCATCAAGAGGTGTTGTACGTCGGTCGCGCGACGATCAATCAGCGGGTGGTCAGCGGCGAGGGTGATGTTGCGGACCCAGGTGTGGCCAGGCCACTCAGTAGCGCCCCAGCGTGTCCGTCCGGGGTGGAATTGATGGTTTTTATGCAAGAGCATTGTGTAGCCCAACTCTGCCGTGTACTCGTAAAGGCCTTTTACAGTTCTGCTGTCACCCTTATTTAGCACCCAGCCAAATTCCACTGGATCCAATGACAACATGTCCAGGCGGGTTGATCCCACATGTAGCCAAATAATAGCGGCGTAGTGGAAGGTTGGGGTTGGGTTGGTATACACATGATTGTTCAAGGGACCAAGGTACAACCCGAATCCGGTGGCATAGCTGGGTGGGGAGGAACACCACTGCAGTTGTAAGTTGAGCCAGACAGCCATTGTGGCCGCTCAGCGGCGCCAGTAGTTGAACGTGCAGGGTTCCAAGGGGGAGTTCTGCGATCACCTTCCCCGAGCATGTTGCGGTCGTGCTGTATGGACAAAAGCAGCACCGGCCATTCACCAGCTTTATAGGGGGCACGGGGAGAAGTCATGAGTGTGTGCCAATGGGGGGGTATGGCTTGTACTAGCGCGGCCCAGGCAGCATAAGTATGAGGCATATTGGGGACCCAGGCAGCCAGTTCGTTATATGTTAAGAGGCGGTACACTCTGGGCTCCAACACAGCTAAAAAGCGGTGAAAAAGGGGTGAAAAACGAGAAAAAGCGGTGAATTTTTAGCCCCCTGGTTAAAAAGGGGTGAAAAAGGGGTGAATTTTTTTTCTCGGGGGGTGAATTTTTCACCCCTTTTTCACCATGGGGTAAAATCATATAAATGATTTATATGATTTTTAGCCCCCCGGATAAAAAGGGGTGAAAAGGGGGTGAAAAAGGGGTGAAAAATTCACCCCTTTTTCACCGGTGAAAAAGGGGTGAAAAAATATTCACCCCCATAGGGTAATTTTTTTTTCTTGGGGGGTATCAGGTGAATTATTTTTTACCCTGTTTTTCACCCCCGGTGTTTTTGCGAGCTTGCTCGAATGCAAGTAGACACTGGAGCGGGGGTGGGGCATTTTGCGGTCTGGCCGGAAGAGGCGCGTGGCGGCCTCGGAATGGCGTGAACTACCCAGTGTGCTGAATTCGGCGCGAGGTTGGGGAGACGCTAGATGCCTAGTTGCCTACAACGGGTAACGGGGTTAGGCACCGGGGCCGGGGACGCTGGCGGGCCGACGACGCCCAGTGCTTTCACTAACCGGCTGCGGGAATTCAAAATCCTGTATCTTACCGTTGCCTGCGCTCGGACTTACCCTTTCCAGCTATGAAGGGGATAACGGGGCGCCTGTTTTGCAAGCATGGGTTTTCAGTGTTATGTAAAGCTGCGAACATCCCAGTTATTCCCTAAGTATGGTGCCTGAAGTCGCGAATGCCTTTTTTTCCTTTTCACGGGCAGCAACGGACGAATGTGTCAGTGTTGCGCCTGCCTTTCGTTTTCGCCATGTGTTATACCCGTCTTGCTTTTGCTGTGCCTGCCTTTCACCCACGTCTTCCAGGCAAGGTAAAAAGGCGCCTCAAAGAAGCGGCGAGGCGATAATCTCTTCCGCCGTGTTGATATGGTCGCAACCTGCAAACCGATGGCTTGGGGGTTTACGGGACCGACACGCTTCTTTTCAAACGAGCAGCTCTTCCCAACTTTCCTCGCTTTTTGCAGCTACGGCTAACTGTTGACGGTTAACTGTGTATCGTTTGCTATGTGGCTGTGAGGTGTTTGACGCCTTGGCCTTTACGCTGTTTCGCCCTGGACGTTTCCCGAGCTTGCGTTTCGTCCCCGTTGGCCAGGCAAGCGAGCGGAGCAGAGTTGGAGGGCAGGCAGGCAGCAACAACTGTTTGCCGCGTCGGTGTCGACGTGAGTGCCTTTATCTTCCACTGAAGCGGCAAAAGCCTGGACTTCTGTTTGGCGGCACTTTTGCCGCTATTTGCGTTTCTGCTTTTGGGGCCACTGGACATTTTCGGCAGGCGCGTCCGTTTGTAATGATCTCCTGTCAATGGATTTCACAGTTGACCCACTGTAACATGGCCACCATCACCAACCACGTAGGGAGTGTGACATTACACCTGTCACGTGCAATACAGCAACTGTCACAATGCAAGTGTCAGGTAGTAATACTCACGTAGCAACTGTCACAATGCGGCTGCCATATTACACCTGTCACAATGCAACTGCCTTGTAGTAACTGTCACGTAGCAACTGTTTCTCGCAACATAGCAACTGTCACAAGGCAACGTTCTACTACCCAACTGTCACGTAGCAACTGTCACGATGCGACTGTCACGTTACCACTGTCACATGCAATATAGCAACTGTCACAATGCAAGTGCGACGTAGTAATGCTCACATAGCAAATGTAACAATGCGATTGCCATATTACAACTGTCACAATGCAACTGCCTTGTAGTAACTGTCACGTAGTAACTGTTACCTGCAACATAGCAACTGTCGCATGTTAATAATTACCCTTTGTTAGCCACTCTCTTCCTTGAATGCTTGCCATTACTTGCTTGCTGAATTTAATTCAGTCCCTTGCTTCCTTTCTTAGGCGCTTGCTTCCTTTGTTAGGCCCTTGCTTCCTTTGCTAGGTCCTTGCTTCCTTTGCTAGGCCCTTGCTTCCTTTGTTAGCCTCTCTCTTCCTTGAATGCTTGCAATTATACTTGCTTGTTGAACCTTGCTTCCTTTGTTAGGCCCTTGCTTCCTTTGTTAGCCGCTCTTCCTTGCATGCTTGCAATTGCTTGCTTGCTGAATCTAATTAGTCCCTTGCTTCCTTTTTTAGGCCATTGCTTCCTTTGTAAGCCACTCTTCCTTGCACACTTGCAGTTGCTGAATATAATTACTCCCTTGCTTCCTTTGATACGACCTTGCCTACTTGGTTAGGCCGTTGCTTCCCTGCATGCTAGAGAACTTCATGAATTGAAACAGACCCCTGTTAAGTGAGACAACTAACTTGTTGATTAGTCCTTGCTGCCTCGCGTGGTTGCTTGCTGCATTCCATTTGTCCCTTGCTTCCTGGGTTAGTCCGGCCTTGCTTCCTTGCATGCTTGCTCGTGAATTTAATGAGCCGTGATTGACTTGCTCGCTTAATTAATCCATGGGTTCCCTTACCTGTTGTGTCACTTAAATGGTGTACTAATTTGAAGCTTGCTTGTTGCGATGTGGATGTGTCATCCGTTGAATGGCGGTTGCAGATGCACTGAAGAAGTGATCTTTTGCAAGAAGCTTATGAGCCATCAAGCATCGGGCAGGACACATAGAAAAAGCTTGGAGACCATTCTACCTAGATAGAGTTAGTTACTTATTCTACATCATGATGACGCCCACCGCGCATCGGTTATACCATGATGAGCTTGATTTCCTTCACTATCTGCAATGCATTTTTTAAGTCTAGCTAGCAAGTGTGTGATTCTTGCATCGTATTCGTTGATCTTTATGGTCACTTTTAATGAAATTGGCATTGCATGAACAAGTTCATGATGATCATGATGATCATGATTAAAATTAAATTAAATTAAATTAAATTAACGTGCTGGAAATTTCCCTAGGAAAGAGAAAACATCAGTCCGGCCATGTGTGGGCCATCACGTAGCATAAACCCCAAGTGGAATGGTAAACCCCTACGGTCTATCTAACCTACACTAACCTACGCTTGGCCATGATCATGATGATCATCAACATGATTGTAATTAATTCATACATACAATTAATCAATTCATATATAAAATCTGTGAACAGGGGGTGAATATTTTTTCACCCCTTTTTCACCGGTGAAAAAGGGGTGAAAAACCGGTGAAAAAGGGGTGAAAAATTCACCCCTTTTTCACCCCTTTTTTTAACCCCTTTTTCACCGGTGAAAAAGGGGTGAAAAATTCACCCCCAAAAATTTGCCGGTGATTAGCCGCAAAATTAACCGCTAAAAAGGGGTGAAAAAGGGGTGAAAAAATTTTCACCCCTTTTTAGCGGGGGTGAAAAAGGGGTGAAAAATTCACCCCTTTTTCACCGCTTTTTAGCTGTGTTGGAGCCCAGAGTGGTAGCAGTCACCGTGGAGAATATACAAGTGGAGAATAGTGGTTACAGGGTGGGGGGATGTTATGAAGCCTTCATAGGGGTTAGGGCCACTTAAGCATCCAAAGGGGCGATTAAGGGGGTTGAGGTATATATCATTAAAGAATAGGGGTTGGCGTGCAACTTCCTCACGTAGTGTGGGGAATAGTAGGCGGTCGGGTTTAAGTGCCATAAAGCCTTGCCATATATACGAGCCCAGTACCAAGGAAGACCTCTGGTGAGCTTCGGGGAGGGGAGGCGAGCAGTAAGCAGTGCGGCTCCAGAGTGCCAGGAAATACCATTGGAGTGATGAGTAAGACGTGAGAGGGTTACACGTGCCAGAAGACATCCAGGGTGGGTGTTGACACCAATGTGGGCAGAGATAACTTGTTTGGCATACACAGACCATAAACGCCATTGCATATTGTGTAAGCCTAGTCCTCCAAGAGGCCACGGCATAAAAGACATTGACTCTCTGATCCATCCGTGTACCTGGCGGCTGAGATCGCTCAATTTTTTCCAAACAAAGTTATGCCCCAGTCGTTGAATAAGAGACACGGTGTGTTCATCCGGTGGGTGGGCCTGACCGAAGTACAGCAGCTTGGAGAACAGCAGCTGGTTCGTAACGAGGACCTTGCCCCGGAGGCTGAGGCGGTGTACGCCAGCCCAGCGGTTGGCCACCTGTTGTACACCAGTAAGTTTGCCCAGTTGTTGTGATTCGTCGTATAAAAAGGTTTTGACTTCCAATAACCTCCCTTCGGCTGTCCGACCGATAGGGCAGTTATGCAAAAGGTGGTATCCTCCTGGCGGGACCCATGTCACCGCCAGGTTAGTAGGTTGGAGAGTCGGGTTGGTTGTTCTGCCAATATGCAAGCCCGTGGACTTTTGCACGTTGCAGCGTTGTTGGGAGGCGGTACAGTATGTAGATATGTTCTCAAGCACAGCATCAACATCACGCAGGGAGGTGCAAATGTTAGTAGTGTCATCGGCGTAAGCAGTTTGAAACAGACCACGTGTGTGGTGAGGGAGGGGGTAGCCTTGAATACGGCTGTCCTGTTGATGAAGAAAGAAGAGGCCAGCGTGAGCGAGAAGAAAGAGAAGGGGAGAGAGACAGTCACCTTGTGGGAGAGAGCGTGTGCTATGGCCTATTTGGGATTTATGTCCATTAATTAGTAAGTGCCAAGTGAGGGATTTGATCATGCCTAGACTGATCTTAATAAGTTTAGGTCCAAATCCAAGCCCGTGTAGTATAGCCTCGAGGTATTTCCAACATATGCGGTCGAATGCCTTTTCAAAATCCCAAAATAAAATAAGACCTATAATATTGTTGCGCCATGCGTCATCAACAATGTCCATGATCATGGTGATGCTGTCGCTGATGTGTAGGTTGGACCTGAATCCAACTTGTTCCGGGCCGATCAGATTATCTAGTACACTGTAGAAACGGCGTTGCAAGAGTTTGCTGGCTAGTTTGTAAGGGACTGTGAGCATGCGAATGGGTCTATAATTTTTCCAACTTGTTTTGTCCCCTTTTTTGTGTAAGAGGATGAGGATTGTTTCCGACCACTGGCCCACAACAGTTTCGGTGTTCCAGATTTCCAGGATGCATTGGTATAGATCCCTGCCTACGGAGTTGTTGTTGTTGTTGTTGTTGTTGTGTCCCACGCCGCACATGGTCAGTCAGTCAGTCTGTCAGTCAGCCAGTCAGTTGTATCCCACCGAGTAGGTACTAGGTAGTCAGTCAGTGTGTCAGTCAGGTGTATGCTGACAACTGTAGTCAATCCCACGCCGGTTCCCACGCAGGCCCGCTGGCTTCCCTGGTCACATATGTATACAGTATCAAGTAACGTGCGTGTTTGCAACTTGCCCGTTGAAACTCTACGGCGGAGCCAATTTTCGGAAGAACCTCACCCTTATGGTTGCAAATTCGGGACAAATTCGGTGGATGTACGGATGGATGGATGGATTGACGGATTTTCATCCCCTATTCCTATGTTTTCTCACGTGTACGGCCTTATAAGCTTCGCCAATTCTGGCGAACCTAACGGTTCTTCCGAAAATTGGCTCCGCCTGATTAGCCCCTTCAGGCCTTCACCTGTCACCTTCGCAACCAGTGTGTGACCACCTTCATTTACGATTCGCTGATACTCATTTCCCGATTTCACCTCCCTGGTCTATAATTGGATAATAAATATACCCATTTCGCCAGATTTCCCCGAAAAAAGATCCCGCCGGTTATTATCCGACACGTGAAAAATCACCGCGTGATGTTTACAAAAACTCGTTATGTCGTTATACGTATACGTATATTCTCCGGCAGATTTCTGTGACGTACAGCATGTTCATCCGACGACGCAACCGTCCATGTCACATGCAGTGCCCCGATAGTACCACCGATACTAAATATATCCGGCCGTTGGCCACTATAGATTCTCTGCTGCCCATGTGCGGGGTGAGACACAAAGCTTGAAGCTAGACACAACAACAACAACAGCATGTTCAGTTGTTCACACTTCACAGTTCCTAGTCCAAACATCGCGTCGAAAGCTCCTAATTCCAAAATCCCCTATCTACGTACATTATAAAGACCATCATCCGCTATCAACTATATGAAAAACCATCGGGCATCCTGTGGCGGATCTCCGTACTTTTCCGGTCTTTTTCAGGGGTCCTCGTGGTCGACGCCTGTCCTTAGCGCCGTTTCCCGTTGGGCGAAAGTCGACGGAATTTGGAGATCGTACAGACTTCGGTGCGTGGTTGGACCGAAGACGCTGTATCTCGGGCATCGGACGGAGTGCTTTGGTGCAGTGGGATACGATTGGCGTTCACTCGCTGGCGTCTTTAATGGCTTTAAAGTCGTCTCGCGACATTTTGACGTTAGCGACTTGATCCAGTTCGACTGGCGAGTAGTTGGTCGAACTTTCGCGACTAGCCACCTGTCGGCTCACCGAAACTGGGTCGCCTACTAGAGTGACGGTCAGCTTGACGGCTTTCGCCTTTTCGCCGTTGCTCTCGCCGTGCTCGACTTATTAGTAATGGTCTCGACCCAGTTTCGGTCAGCCAACCTACGACGATTGTCGTAGGTTGGTACATGGCTAGCGGCCACGTTCTGGTCTGAGCACGGTTGCGAAATCCTAAACCGCGACTTTCGACGACTTAGAAAGGTTGGTCAGTTTCAAACCGAATGTCTATTGGTGCCTCTACTAGAGTGACGGTCAGCTTAACGGCCTTCGCCTTTTCGCCGTTGCTCTCGCCGTGCTCGACTTATTAGTAGTGGTCTCGACATCAGCGCATGATCGATGAATATCGATGCAATGATGTGAATAATCTGATGCTTTGCTTGACGAAATGGCCGATATGGACGAACTGGATTACTGAGATGAAGCTGCGTGTAACGGATGAGGCTAGAGAAAATCGTTACGTATGAATTAAGTATGAATTACTGGGTTTACCAGGTATCAACGAACTGAATTACTGGGATGAAGTACTTTTAGTTCCATAATGCGTGAAAACGTATGGGTACGCAATGGATGAGGCTAGAGAAAACCGGAGATTCCGCCTGCAAGAAAGGAGGAATTCGAGACAACGGATCCAAACGGAATTGCTAGCAAGAGTAAGACGGAGACAGAGACAAAGCCGGGCAGAACAGCTTCGACAGCATCGTCACACTGCGATTGAACGTGCAAGCAGGTGAGAATCTTTTGAATAATCTTCTTTCCTCTACGTATACGTCCTCGATATTGCTTTCAACGATCAGTCAGCCGGGTGGTCGTCGACCTTCGGAGACGGCTGTTTGACCACGGGCAACTCGGCGTAGCCATCAGCCGAGTCCTGGGCAGTCGTGACGGCCTCCTGCTACTCGTGGACCCGTCTCAGATCGAGCCCGACGGCCGCGTGCGCACGCAGATATCGTGTTCCAGGAGCTTCTACTCCCACGCGCGACGGACAGCCACCCACGATCGCCACAGCCGGCGAGACTGTACCGCCGGCGCCAACTACGTCAACCGACGCGACGGCACCCAACCATGACACGACGCGCCCCGACGAAGAAACGCACTGCGTCATCTGTCTCACCCCCGTCGACAACGATGACGGCAGGGAGGTACTGGCGTGTGGCAGCTTTATGTGGCGGGATTGCGATCACTGGAAGAACGTCTGGACACCTCGCGTGCCTGCGCCGATGGGCCACGACATGCAGAATAGACGACGTGCATTGCATGCTCTGCCGGCGCCACATTGGCGTCGGCCGTCGACCCATGCAAGATCACGAGCGTAATCGCATCGTACCTCCACCAGCACAAACGCATTCAGAAGTGTTCGTGGCGATGTTGCAGCACGTCGCGAACGCCGCGCACGTGCCCACGTTCCATACGCCACACAATTGGGACCGAATCGTCACACGATATCGCAACACATTCGAACAGGCGGGCATCGACGTCGCCGACATCCTAAGACGCCAACAACAGCCGGCGACTCGCGCATTACGTGGACGCAGGGGTGCAGGAAGTCCTGTTAGAACAGCTGCCCGCGACAGCGAGCCAGGAGCCTGCTGCAACAGTGGGACGAGTCGCATCGTCCTAACCGCATTGAATTGCGCGCAGACACAATCGAGCAGGAAAGGCAAGAATTCGCGGTGCGCATACCAGACATCTCACAACTGTGAAAACTGTAACATCTAGCAAAGCCGATCCTGTGGCTTCTGCATGCTTCTGTTCAGCTACTGCATCTATCTTGGAAGTTGCATGACATGCGATGGGACTTGGCAGTGCTGTATGATCAGATGCCCAGTATGTCTCACCTGTGAATTAAAGTTGTCATAGATCTATCCTTCTATCGGATGCCCAGTATCAAGGAGACAACCATTACAATGCCCAGTATGTCTAATATTACTACTCAGCGTACACTAGAATTAGGATTAGTACCATCATTGGACATACATTAACCCTTAAATGGTGTCCAACTCGCGCCTAAAAATAGGCTCCAGTTGCACCTTGCATGGTAATGTCCACAACCTAACCTAAAAACAATTTAGGGTCCATACTGGGACCAAAGCACACACATATAGGGACTTACTTGGGGGTCATGTCATTGGTCATGTTGCAATGTCCTATGGGTGCTAAATATAGCACCACCCTCAGGGGGGTGCGCGAGTGCGAGAAAAACACTCATGTATAATGCATTATTACACCTGAAAACAGTTCCGTTGCTCCCAACATTTTAAAGGCAGTTGCTTGGGTAGCCAGGCATGGCTTCTGAACACTGACATGACAGGTTGTCCCAGGGACCCAGATGCATTATCTAAAAATAACTCGCGCCTAAAAATAGGAGCCAGTTTGGCTGGTGACATTTGCTAGCATTACAAGGCAGGCGCCTCAGTCCGTAGCATCATAAAACATCATAAATGATCAAACATGCATTATTTCATCAATTCCAGCATACAGAACATCCATAACAGCGATTAAACATAGGTAGCCATGCCAGTGCACAGTCACATTCGCGCGTATCATGGCATGGTAAGGCCAATGACTACCCACCACACAAGCCTACCACATGCACAGTTTTTCTCACATGTCAGTGCTACACTAAATAAGTAAAAGTAAGCCTAGATCATTGGAAATGCTAACTGGAGCTCCTTATATGCTGGGCTTCATCATTTCAGCTGTTAACTGGCTACGGGGCGACATGCGGCACTAAGTGGCATTACAATGGTATGAGGCGTGCACAATGGTGCTTTTGAATGGCCGGGTAATGCTCAAAATGATCACTAACACACAGCTTAAACTATGCTCATGTTGTTCTAAAGAAAACGTCACCATGTGGTGGCTACCAAGCTCTACTAGCAGGTATACCACTGTGCCAAGGCCCAAATGCACGTGTGCAAGGGGCTACGTAGCCCATGCATCCACAACATAAAAAATGACCTCCATATGCTTGCCTGAGATGAAATGACACAGAGACAACTCATGGACCTTCTTTTGAATGCAAGCAGGGCACTGGGACCTCCACAGGTGTTACATGAAGACAGATGGGGTGACTGCACAACAGCAATACTAACAAAGCTAAAAGGCTAACCAAAAACAGGCCAGGATACCATCTATTCTTAAGGATTTAGGCTATAGAAACCATCATGATACCATATAGAACTTATTTACATGTAACACCAATCATTATTCTAGTATATTTGGTGCAGACGCAGCCAATCATGCACAAAACTGATGAAAATCTGACCGTAATGGCTGTGCGCAACCACCACCACAAACCATTACAGAAAAGTAGTAACGAAGCAACTTTGACATCCCAAACCTTCAACAATGAGTCCGAGATTACTTACCGAGTGATACGACGACTTTATCTTGTCGACGGTAACCGCAGGGACACTAAACTACGCCAGGTCGAAACCGCAAAAAAAAAGGCTCAAGGACAGCTAGCAAGCTGACGACAGGGCCGATGCGTCAAGACTTTCCTGGCCCACGACACTAATGAAATATTCGAAATACATCGTAACAAATTTACTCGATGCGAAATATTCAATTATAAAGCCGCCGATAACAAGTGCTAGCTTCATTGTCACTCCCGTCACAATAAACACGCGTTGACGCAGTAAAACCCAGACCGAGATGATTGCGCACCTCAGTAAATGTTGCGCGACTGCGGCTACAGCATCTTTATAACGCATAAATAATGCCTACAAAATTTGGAACGAATCCATGCATCGATGCTCCTACACCAATCAGTTTTCTGCACCGCCATAGCCTCGAATATGCATGTTCGTAATTATTTTACATTCACTTTCGTCCCGGTGGACCTGGGTACCCCCTGTACTGTAACCGTTAATTAGTCCCTGTAGACTTGGTCGAAACATACCTAGTGATGTCCGGTATCAGGGCGTAGAGCACATCTAGCTCTAGCAGCAGACCTAAAAATATCACGGAAATGTCTACTGGCATTCGCGCCGCGCCGCTTCCCATCTCGCGCCTATTTGTAGGCGCGAGTTCAACTCGCGCCTACAAATAGGCGCGAGCACCATTTAAGGGTTAAAGCTCACGTCGGAGGATACTCATTGCAATTACCTCGATCTTAACATTACCCATAACAAGAAGGGCTGGCGTACGGCTATCTATGATAAGCGCAAGGATCCTAAATACCAGCAAATTCCTTTTATTCGTTACCCCGATATTCACAGTCTCCTTTCCCACACAGCAAAATATGGTGTTGTTCTTTCTCAGTTACATCGTTTTTCCCGTCTTTGTTCTTATCGTGTTGATTTCATCACGACTCTTGTTGAACTCTTGCAGCGTTTATCATTGGTCAAAGACTATGACCGAGCCATTATGCTCCGTCAAGTCCGATGTTTTTTGCAACGTCACCCACATCTGTTCGGTGCTGCCCCTTGGCACAAGCTCTACAAACAGGTCGTGGACCGGCTGGATCGCATAGTATCTCCGCACATCTGAACCCTGTGATGCCAGATCTCCTTTGCGGCCGTTCCGAGCTTGGCACTGGATTCGTTGTCCACATCGTCGCGTCGCTGCCGCCGGCAACACGATGTTTTCTGGCATCCGCGGGCTTTTGGTTCCCGCCGCACATTTGAAAGTGCTGTCCTCCGGCTTTTTGCCTTTGCACCGTGTGCAGTTCTTGGACGTTTGGAATCATGGCATGGCTAACGTGATGACTGACTAGCTAGACCTTTTCAGTGGTTTTCCATTTGCGGGTATTTCCTCGTAAATGGTGGGAGAGCGATCGCAGCAATGGTGCTCACCACTAGACACTCCCGGCCAGTTAGGCTAGAAACACACGCCCTGATCAAGCATGCTGTTTCCGGCCCCACCGTCTAGGTCATCTAGTCGCTCCACACGTAAGCCAGCCATAATTTCAATGCACAAGGATACACATTTCCATCACCATTCATCTTCATCATCCTGAACGACTCGAAAACGCGGAAAAGATAACGGCAGGCTCGAGCTACCATGGTCCGGATTCTCCCGATTTCTGGCCTGCGCTGGTTGTCTCTTTGATACATGATTTTAGCTAACATGCAAACTAATTAATTGATTGACTAACTAGCTAACTCACCAACTTGGACTACAAATCAACTATGAACCGAGACAACTATGCCTGGACGACCTCGCCTCACTGGGGCGTCTCACTGAGGCGGCGAATGGCCTCCGAGTGGGTGGGAACTGGGAAGAGCGGACCGACCGACTGCGGTGTTTCAGGCCCACACAGCATGTCGTTATTTGTCCTTTCTTCAGCCCCCTTCATAAGCTTCAGTTGACTCGAATCGAGTTGCCACCTATCGGCAGACGAATCCAATCTCGACTACTAGAGTTACGGTCGGGGGGGGGGAGGGGGAGGGGGGGGGGGGGGGGGGGAGGAACTCCGGGTGGGTGGGGGGCGGGGGGGGGGGGGGGGGGGCGGGGGGGGGAGGAACTCCGGGTGGGTGGGTGGGCGGGGTGGGCGGGGGATCCCGCAGACTCTGGCGTCTTGCAGCTGAGGAGGGCGGGGGCCCTGCGACCTCGCCCGGCCGGGGCGGACCGTCTTACTGTCCTGGGGGGGGGGGAGGCGGGGGAACCTCCGGGTGGCGGGTGGGGGGCGCGGGGGCCTTGCGACCTCGCCGTCTCACTCAGGCGGGGAGGCATCCTGTGGCGGATCTTCATACTTTTCCGGTCTTTTTCAGGGGTCCTCGTGGTCGATGCCTGTCCTTCGCGCCACGCCTTTTCGCGGCCGGGGGGGCGGCCGGGGGGGCGCATCATGCCGGCTGGCTGAGGGGGGAGGGCCGGGGGGGGGGGGGGGGGGTACCGCCTCCGGGTGGGTGGGTGGGCGGGGGGGGCGGGGGATCCCGCGGACTCTGGCGTCTCGCCGAGGAGGGCGGGGGGCCTTGCGACGTCGCCGTCTCACTCAAGCGGGGAGGCATCCTGTGGCGGATCTTCGTACTTTTCCTGGGCCGGTCGGCGGGGGGGCGTATCATGGCTGAGGGGGGAGGGGGGGGGGGAACCTCCGGGTGGGTGAGTGGGGGGGATCCCGCAGACTCTGGCGTCGACTCGCTCAGGAGGGTGGGGGGCCTCATTGCGACCTCAATACCAAAGAGACAACCAAGAGACAACCAAGAGACCTCAATACATGTAAAGACCATCGGGGGGGGGGTTGCGACCTCGCCTGGGGCGGGGCGTCTCACTGAGGCGGCAAATGGCCTCCGGGTGGGTGGGAACTGGGAAGGGCGGACGGACTGCGGTGTTACACGCCCACACAGCGTGTCGTTATTTGTCTCCCGACTTTTTCCTTTTTCCAGCCCCCTTCATAAGCTTCAGTTGACTTGAATCGAGTTGCCATGTGTCGGCGGACGGATCGAAACTCGACTACTAGAGTTACGGTCGGCTTTGCGCCTTCTTTTGGGGGGGATGCGAAGCATCCCCCCCCCCTTAAGCTTGTTTAAGTTACAAAAAACAATGTTTCTTATCGTGCGCTTGTCGCTGTTGCTGGACAGAATCGCTTTGGGGAGCAAGGGGGCCACGCGGCAAGCAGCCAAGGCCACCAGAATTGCGAGCAAGATTGGAAACATTATTTTAGTTCCTTGCCTGTACTGTAACGTGGGAGTGCGAAGCAGCCAACCAAGTTAATAACGGTACATTTTGCGACCATAAAGGCCAGATTCCATTAAGAGTGGGTGCTTGTTTAGACTTTAGACCGGCCACGCAAAGGCACGGTAATGCTAGGCTTGTGATACTTGTGACGCATTGGGATTGTGATGCGTTTGCTCGATGTTTATTGCGCATTGTGGTGCAGTGGCCACGAAGAATGAGGTGCTGTGGCCACGAAGAATGACAGGTCGGCAGAAGTTGAACTGCTTCAACGTCAAAAACATTATGTTGGCGTGTCTGACGATCTTATCGCACAGTTATTGTGCTCCAGCCCCAGCCCTCGTTAATTCCCGCTTCAATATTATTTAGTCATGAGCTACGCGCATCCGGTTCACCGGGTAAATTCGCGCCGGGCGAACCTCTCGCCGGTTCAAGGCAGGGAAAGCCAAGCTGCGGTAGATTCGAGCGCGACTGAGCCGCTGAAGTCGGTTGTGACGGCCCCGGCAGAAATCGCCAGGCCGTCCATTGCCGACTGCATGTTGAACGTGTTGGGAGACACTGACGAACTACTACAGTAAGCAGCTTTGCCAGTGCAAGAGCTAACTACAAGCGCCGCTGTTATTTCTTGGGAATGCCGTTGCAAACCTTGTTTTTAGTTCATCATGCTGCGATGAACGTGTAAGTATGTGAGGTGCCGTACCGTAACTATAAATGCCGCGCCTTTTCCCTTGCCTAACTAGATACCCATTCTCTTTCAAACCCCGCGTTCACGTGTGTTACTTCTGTCTTCTTCCCCTGCATCATCAGAAAAATGCGGATGAAGAGCTGGCAGCGAGGGAAGCCCCAAGGTGAGTTTCCCAATTCACATCTTCTCAAAAGTCTATCAATGGGAACACATGCCTCTCTGTGAGAAGGTCACGGAGCACTGCCAATCACGTCTAGCCCTGTACACAAGGTGGGATGAGGAATGGGTCAGCTACCTTGCACCTCCGGAGCGGGCGTTGGTCGCAGCCAGCCTCAGCTACATATCTAGGGGACAGCACATCGGGGCTGTATGTAGAGCCACACATGCAAATATGGCGACAAAAGGAGGCATGTCTCCACAGTCAGACTTAAGCAGCTTCTGCCCATCTTGAAGCCTAGGCACGTGCAGGCAGGTTGGGAGAACATGACGGCTGCTTCCCAGGCCTGAGAGATGTCATGCGGGGCTCACCTAAACTGGGATCATTCTTAAAACCAGCGTCCTCACTTCCTTTCTGAGGTAAGGATGGGGTTCCCCGGCCCAAAGCAAATGCCTTATGCCACCTACACAATGCCGAGCCACTCTGTCCTGCTATGAACGAGACAACCGTCGTACTATCAATCGTACTTTGTTCATGTGTCACTGCTTGTAATGTGCTGGGAGTGTTAGTACAGATGGCTGCTCGTGATGATACATATGGGCGGGCGGGCGCTGAAACAGGCAGGCCTAAGGGGATGCCCCTGTCGAGACTTGCCCACCTCTCCTTTGTGAGCCTCTTTGTCCTCAGACCGTCTCCGTCGGTAGAGCATGTTAGGTCAGGGCAGCCAGGCCTCCTTGGATGGTCCGCTAGCATTAGTGGGGAAGTTGTGTATCACGGGGACAGCCGTGAGGTGGAACAAGAAGTAGGTACGATCGGCTGGTTGGACGCACGTCAACTTATCCGTGAGGGCCGCACAGAAGTCTTTGCCCCCGGCGGCAGTTGGAACGGGAGTATTCAGTGATAGCAACCCTGACAACGTCACACGCCACATGCCTTGGGATGGGGGAAAGGTTGGAGGCACCGATAGCATGACGCGCTGATGGCATACCGCGCTGATGGCATGAGGCGCCGATGGCATTGTGCGCCCTTCTAGTGGAAGTTGTGTGACAAGCAGGTGCCGTCACGAGACGGATCATTTGCTAATGATGTGCTTCCTGCTAATGACTTGCTTTCGAGCCCTTTTCTGACATGGCTTGACGTAGGGCCATCCGCCATCGTCTACTGGTGCACAGTAACAGGCCGTAACCTTGTCATCCGCCATCGTCTACTGGTGCACAGTAACAGGCCGTAACCTTGTCATCCGCCATCGTCTACTGGTGCACAGTAACAACAGGCCGTGACCTCGCCATCCGCCATCGTCTACTGGTGCACAGTAACAGGCCGTAACCTTGCCATCCGCCATCGTCTACTGGTGTACAGTAACAGGCCGTACACTTGCCATCCGCCATCGTCTACTGCTCACAGTACCCGCTTTCTCGGCCACTGCAACGGGCCTTGAGATCCATGGCCGCTCCAAAGCGCGTCCTCCCATGCCACAGCTTTGGCTGGCACAGTGGGCTCTATGATTGCGCAATAATAATCAAGTGATCAAAAGCACGGTAAGGACGGCTTTGCGAGGCAGCCCCTTGGTTTTCGTACTCGTTGAAGGCAAATACTCCCGTGCGCCACACAACAACAGCAACACACACAGGTGTCAGTTGCTGAGCAGTTGTGCACTCTGTGGTTACCCCATGCAACAACAACAGCAAACAGAAATCCGCGCCGCGCGCCATGGTGCTTTGGGGATTTCATGAGACTGTCACTTGCCGTGTGCGCCAGCCTGGTCCGTTAGCTTAGGCTAAAAAATCGAAAGTCAAATAGTGGTACCCTGCAAACCTCAAAGGGGAGCATGCTCCAGCAGCACCCCATATTTTCATCCATATATTTAGTTGTATCGCAGCAATGGTGCTCACCACTTGACACTCCCGGCCAGCTAGGCTCGAAACACACACCCTGATCAAGCAAGCTGTTTCCGGCCCCACCGTCTAGGTCATCTAGTCGCTCTACACGTAAGCCAGCCATAATTTCAATGCACAAGGCTACACATTTCCATCTCCATTCATATTCATCATCCTGAACGACTCGAAAACGCGGACAAGATAACGGCAGGCTCGAGCTACCATGGTCCGTATTCTCCCGATTCCTGGCCTGCGCTGGTTGTCTCCTTGATATATATATCCTCAGATCCTTGACATATTTAGTTGTAGCAATGTCTGGATCAATATGTAAACACCCAAGCGTCCTACGGAAGTGCCCCTATATATGTGCCTCTGCCGGCTTGCCTCCTTCCCGCTATTTATACATCCAACAGGCCCACCTCTTATCTATTGCAGGCCTGCCTCTTTCTTGCTCTTTTCGTCTCTGAGATGCCTAACTCCTTTAACTAACTCCTTCCTACTGGCTTCTGTGGGTGTTTCCCACAGGCCTATCCTTTGCTCTAACAGGCCTACCTTTGTTTCTATTTTTGTCCCCCCGACACAGGCTTCCGGCCGGCCACGGTACAACCAAAGCCATCAGCCCCACAGGCAGAGCGTCGTTCGATCATGACATCCGCGCCCAAGCCCCGGCCAGGGATGCCGCAGCACGTGGAAAACGCCAGCGGCCCAGGTGGCCTGCTCCCTGACATCCACAACCCAAGTCACGCAGCCGTGTCGCCCAAGTTGCTGTCGCCGTCTGCACACCGCCGGAGGAAGACGCATCCGTTGGAGAGGTGTGGCGGGCAGCAGGAGCGTTGGAGGAGGAGGGAGGCGGACCTATCTGAGCGGTGTTTTCTGACAGACGTCACTGGGCTTGTGGTGGAGGGGCGTGTGGTTTCCTTTGTGCCCACGCTCAAGGCCGCGCAGATGCGCCTCCTGTCAAGCTATTGGTTCCCGTGCTGTCGCGGCTCGATTGCACAAGCAGGGGCATCCACGTTTATGTCAGTTTAGGTGTGTGTATATATTTTTGCATGTTTATGTGTCTCCGTTTACACGTGTCTGCCCAAGCAAGTGCGTGTCTGCTTTAACGGGTATAGGGGGGGGTGAACGGGGGAAGAGGGAGGGGGAAGCACGGTGGAGGGCGGGGCGGGGGCCAAGGCTTGCTTGGGAGTGCTTTTGCACGCTTGGGCACGCGTGGGCATGTGTGTGCGTGTGCGTATGCCTGTCGCACCTCGCCGGACCCCTTGTCAGGCCTCGTTGTCTGACCCGTGTCGCGGTGATGTATTGTCCGTTTGCTGTGCCTCTTGCGCTCGCTCTCCTCGCTCCCTGCCCGCAGCGACTCCCCCATGGCAGCGGCGGTCTCCAGCAGCAACGAGCTGCTCAGGTAAGCACCCGGGTGAGGTAAGCGCCCTGCACTAGGCCCCATAGGCCCGTAATCCGCTGGCTGTGCGAGTTTGACACCTCGCCATCGCTGCTGGAGTTTGGTCTCTTGTGTCTATCGCGCTGTCCCTGGGAGCCCTCGTCTTGTGGACTGTTCTTCAGCGCTTCGGGTTAGTCAACGCCCTTGCGGAGTGGGCTTCAGCGCTAAGGGTTAGTCAACGTAAATACTGGCCAAATAGAGCCTTTTCTAGGTGTCTTTCATAACCTGGTGCCGTGGTTAGGCTTGAGAGCTTTCTTAGAAGACCAGCAGCCTATCTTGCCCTAGTATCATTCCCTGTCATTAATAGCCCTATTCCAAATCTCCTTTGACACGAAGCCTGATGTGGCACAGTGGTATTGCTTCACTTTGCCCTTGGTTTGGCACGAGAGTGCGGGTTCCAGTGCATTCGCTTGCCATTGCTTTTCAGCGACAGTAATTAACGGCATGGGCTCGAGGTTGGGATGCCCCAAACGGTAGATCCAAAGGTCAACACCGTTAGCGTCACCTCCGCTGCTCCCTAATCCGCGGCGCCCTAACCTGCTGCCTCGAGCCCCTCACACACACACGTACTCACACACACGCACACACACGCGCGCGCGCACACACACACACACACACACACACACACACACACACACACACACACACACACACGACCTCCACCACCAGCATGCTGAACGCGAGCAAGACGCTGCGCTCGCATGACGACAGCAGCAGCGCGCCCGCGTCCACGCAGTTGGTGCTCGACGTGGTCTGCCGGCGGTTCCGCGTGGGCTCTGCCACCAGGTACAGGCGGCGCATACATGCAGGCAGCACACGTGTAACTAAGTGGACAGGCGGGACGGAGAGGTGGTGGCATGTAAGGAGGTGCTTTGCAGGCATGGGGTGCCCAAGAGCAGGCAGGGGGATAGGGCAGGAGTTTGGCATCGGTTCCCTTGTGGGTACCATGACCAGGTCATGGAAGTGGCGGCAGGAGACCGCACCCCCCCAAAAAAAAGTTATACCGATTTTTGAAGCGGCGGACATGGCTCGCGTGCGTGGTAGGGGCAGGCCAGCGAGGGGTGGCAAATGGCAAAGGGCGAATTGCAATGAGGGTGGGGGACTGGGGGGTGTCGGCGACGAGGGAGACGGCTGATGTAGGGAAGCTTTAACTAAGAAGGGCAGCGACCAAGCGGGAGCTCACGGCCCTGCACACGCAGGTGATGAACCTGGCAGCGCCTCTCAACCCCTGAACCCTAAACCGTATACCTTCAAGAGCTCTTTCACCCCCCAAACTCTACCCTGCTATCCGCAACCCCCGAAAATGCTATACCTTACACCCTAAAATCCTGACTGCTAGAAGTCACACCGCACTCAGAAAATATGTCAAAGGCGCTCAGTAAACGTGTCAAAGTTATAGCTTGGTTCAGGAGATTGGATCACCCAGCTTCAATTTTTGGAGAATGGGGAGTTACCTAGCCTTTCCGTAGTGCATGCATGGGGAAGTCCGCACGCATGGGTGTGAAGTACAGCAGCCTTGCTGGGTGGAGGATGCTGCACTGCTCTCGAATGGGGATTCGTTCTTTTCTGGACACGATGTTTCCAAGCGTCTTCCAGCAACACGTCGTAGGGTTGCAACCGTTACTGAGAAACCGCATCGTACTTTTGTGGATACGTCCGTCGCGCGCAGCAACTACCCGTGCCATGTGGAGTTTTTCCGGGACCGAGCGCAGTACTCCTTTCAGGTCAGTTCAATCGTGGGCTAGATGAGCATGCAACCAGCCTGTGGGGATCTGATTTGTCGAGTTTTAGTGAAGCACGCAAGAGCAATTGAGGCCATGGGTATAGTTAGGATGTGTGGGATCTGCGGCTTCTGACGTGCATTTGCCTTTCTTGCATTCACAGCTACTAAGAGGCTTGTGGGCTCATGGCTATGTGCTTTGCGAATGCCAAGCAAGCTAACGATGGTGCTGCAAGTGATGACGGGATCGTGTCTAATTCCTTAGCCTTTGGGGGGGATTAACTACTGTCGCTGATACCCAGTAAGTGCCTCAAAATGCCTCAGTGCTCGGTAGATGACTCTTTCAGCCAGCTCTCTCGGGTAATCACTTCATAATAGCAATTTACAGTGCAGGGATGTAATGTAGGCATTCGATCAAGCTATGGCGAAGTCTCTGCAAAAATGGTAGCAGTCAAGGCTGACAGATGCGTGAGGACCCCTTTGCTTTGGTCATTGCTAATTCCTGAATGCGATTACCAAGTTGCCCATGATACTACAATGTAGGCATGCTCGCCCCCTTGTTCACAAGAGAAATGCCCAGAAAAGCGCCCATTGCGGCATGCTGTGTGTTTTCTTTCTGGTTGCTGGAGTGCTGGGTGTGTGCATGGCTGTCGTCAGCTCGTGTCGTGAGATGCGCCTATCTACCACCGCCACGCATGCCATATGAGCATGCCCTTGATATGATGTCTGGGTTCAAGCTGCAACTTGCAGCTGTTGTTGGCCCTGTGGCCTAACGGGCACCTTTCGATTGGTTCTCGTCTTTTGTAAATACTGAAGAGCTTGACAGTTACTGAAGTACGGCATAGAAGACTACGCTGTACTTCAATTAGTAGGCTGTGCGGGCACCTTTCGATTGGTTCTCGTCTTGTGTAAATACTGAATAGCTTGACAGATACTGGAGTACGGCATAGAAGACAACCCTGTTCTTCAATTAGTAGGCTTTGCGGGCACAGTCACTCTGATCATCACAGAAAGCACATAAACTTTGGTGTGTGTGTGTGTGCATTTCGGGCGGGGATTATCTCTGAGCTCGCATCCCTAAACCCGTGTTTCCACTAACTGCGTCCCCATTCGTGTCGCCCCGGCAGCACCACAAGCACCAGAAGATCGGCATGTGCATGTACTATGAGGACATGGTGGACGTGACGGTGAACAGCCGCAGCCGGGCGCTGGAGTTTCGCATACCGCGGCCCCTGGGTAAGTCCAGTCATGGCTCGTTCGCTAGCTGGAGTCCGTCTGCACGATTTGCTCAGCATATACTTTGCCCCCTTTCTTTTCTCTTGTGGAAGGTATCACTTCATTGTCCCTTCTAGAATATAGTAGTACCAGTTTATCAGTTTATTTTCCAATGGTTGATGAGGCACGGCATAACGAGCCATCGGTGATTCAGGGCTTATTTTGGGAGCCCAATAAAACCACGTGCGTTGGTCAGCTAGTCGCACGCCCACCCTTGACCCGAGGCCTTTGCTCACGACGATCTTTCGGCCAAAAAATAAGAATGGTGATTATTTGAATGTTAATGTGGCATCATGTAGTCGAGGTACAGGCCTTGCACGACCAATACAAGGTGATGGCACATGGAGGATGGCCATTAATTAATTTAATTACACCGTCCGCATTGGTAGTTTTAATTCGGTTCAGCCGAAAGGCCCTTCGGAATTAGACAATAGTGTTTTATTGGTTGAAAGTGCTACTGTGCCCGCCCAATTAATTAATTATAAGTTTGTTTGTTTGGTTACCGAACAACCGTTGAACTGGCTGCGAAATTTAATAATTCTTTGTTTGTTCTGTGTAACCCAGCCGGATGCACTGCTCTTACGGCTAGTAAAAGCACATTTTTCAGCCAGAGATTTAATATTTCTTTGTTTGTTAGCGAGAAAGCTGCACACGTGACAGGAAAATAATATTTATTTACACTTTCTTTGTTTGTTTGGTAGCTTCAAAAACTACAGTTCAGTACACTCGGGAATAAGTTAATTAAAATTCTTTTGTTTTATTTATCGTTTGCAGCTGGCCGGCGCCCAGCCTCATAATTATTTAGTATACCTACCAATGCGGACGGTGTTATTAGGGTGGCCATGATAGCCAGCCTCTGTGCCACATCTAATGAATTCATTAATTAATTGATTAATTAATTAATTAATTAATCAAACTGTTGCTCCCGTTGGGTAGTCACGGAGAATTTAACCCCGATGGATGGATGGATGGATGGATGGATGGATGGATGGACGGACGGACGGACGGACGGACGGACGGACGGACGGACGGACGGACGGACGGACGGACGGACGGACGGACGGACGGACGGACGGACGGACGGACGGACGGACGGACGGACGGACGGACGGACGGACGGACGGACGGACGAACGGACGGGCGGGCGGGCGGGCGGGCGGGCGGACGGACGGACGGACGGACGGACGGACGGACGGACGGACGGACGGACGGACGGACGGACGGACGGACGGACGGACGGACGGACGGACGGACGGACGGACGGACGGACGGACGGACGGACGGACGGGCGGACGGACGGGCGGGCGGACGGGCGGGCGGGCGGGCGGGCGGGCGGGCGGGCGGCGGGCGGGCGGGCGGGCGGGCGGACGGACGGACGGACGGACGGACGGACGGACGGACGGACGGACGGGCGGGCGGGCGGGCGGGCGGGCGGACGGACGGACGGACGGACGGACGGGCGGACGGACGGACGGACGGACGGACGGGCGGGCGGGCGGGCGGGCGGGCGGGCGGACGGACGGACGGGCGGGCGGGCGGGCGGGCGGGCGGCGGGCGGGCGGGCGGGCGGGCGGGCGGGCGGTCGAACGGACGGACGGACGGACGGACGGACGGACGGACGGACGGACGGACGGACGGACGGACGGACGGACGGACGGACGGACGGACGGACGGACGGACGGACGGACGGACGGACGGACGGACGGACGGAGGGAGGGTGGAGGGAGGGAGGGGGAGGAGGGAGGGAGGGAGGGAGGGAGGGAGGGAGGGAGGGAGGGAGGGAGGGAGGGAGGGAGGGAGGGAGGGAGGGAGGGAGGGAGGGAGGGAGGGAGGGAGGGAGGGAGGGAGGGATGGGTATGTGCAATCCTACCGGTCTATTCTATGTAGGTACAAGCAATCCTACTCTATCTATTGTGCCCCTGACCCTAGGGCACCCAGACCCTAGGGGGTTGCCTAGCATGCTGCCCGCGTTTGCAAACACGCGGCTTCCCCACTGGAGGGGGTCGTTGTCCTCTATAACCTGAGCCCACTTGGCCTTGTCCATCATCCTTTTCCAAATCACGGAGAGGCCTAGGCCCCCCATGTCCTCTTCTAACTGCTCTTTGAAAGTGCGGGCCCTGCGGCGTCTAGCGTTGGCCGGATAGGTCCATCCATTGACCACATCCAAATGTTGGAGTGGCCTTGCGAAGCCGGCGGTTTGGATTCAATAACCAGCGTTGGAATGACGTTTTTTTTTTTTTTTTTGGTGTTTGTGCCAATCACGTAACCATAGGGGCATTTCGCCTAATGTAAGGCAAGGCTTCCTGATCGACCTCTTTACTCTGCTGTGCGTTGTGCTGCGTTTGTGTGTTGTATTATCTGCTGCTTCCAGAGTTCTTCTCGCAAGACTACGACTTCACGAAACCAGAGCATTTGTTGGCTATACACTTTGAGATGGCAGATGATTGCGCAAATGTACAAACGAAGGTGCTTCCGTTGATGGCTTCGGTGCATCATGCCAGCAAGCACCATGGTTAGTGTGCAGGAACACGACCCCACGTTCAAGCTGTTGCAGGGTCGCAGGTACCGAATCGCCCCACTTGGCTCCAGCCCACGGCATTTGCTGTCATCTGAATAAATCAGTTAGTTGGTTAACCTGTATTCATGAAACTCGTGCTCCCGTCAACTGGGGAGTCTCGCTAGCTCCGCAGGGCTGCGACCTGCTCAGCCGGGCAGGCACGTCTCACGTGGAACGGGCCCAGCAATGCTAGACGCCGTAAGGCCCGCACTTTCCATTAAGGAGCAGCTAGTAGAGGACATGGGCCAGGGGCCTACTAGGCCTAGCTCTCCGTGATTTGGAAAAAGATGATGGACAAGGCCAAGTGAGGTCAGGCTGTATAGGACAATGACCCCCCACCAGTGGGGAAGCCGCGTGTTTGCAAGCGCGGGAAGCATGCTAGGCAAGACCCCTAGGGTCTGGCTCACTCTAGATAGAATAGACCATGCAGTATAGGATTGTGTGCAACTAGATAGAGTAGACCGGCCGTAGGATTGTGTGCACCCATCCATCCATCCACCCACCCATCCATCCATCCATCCATCCATCCATCCATCCATCCATCCATCCATCCGGCATCCATCCATCCATCGGGGTTACTTCATGATCCGTGCATGACTCCCCAACAGGATTACTTACGGTTTTAATCAATTTGTTCATTACTTAATTCATGCTGCGTGTGTGACGTGCATACTATCAACTAGCTAGAGCTTTCAATTGATGACTGCAGGGCTCCACCATGAATTCACATGGTATAGAAAGATTCAATGGACATCCATAGCTATATTAGTTATTAACATTGTACACATATTAAAAGTTTCCGTGGGTTGGACGTCCTCGGCGTTCCGGTCGGCGCGATGGCCCCGATTGTGTCATCGATGCCCTGCGGGCCGCCATCGAGGAGCGCACCGCCGAGGTCCTGCCATTGATTCCTCGCCTTCATGATTCGCAGACCAAGGGGCTGCTCCTCTGGTTGTGCGCGCACCCTCGCGTCGTTTATTGGCTAGCCGGGGCGCCCTCCCCTCCCAAGTCCGGTCCGCCGCCGAGGGCCACGACGAACGTATCCAGTCAGCCTTGGCACAGCTGGTTCCCGGCCCTGATCTCCCAGCTCATTCTATCCGCATCGCTTCCCTGCCCGGGCGGCTGCGGTCTGACCCGCGCAGGGCTGCGCGGGCTCCCGGCTGGCCCCGGCAGCGTTTTTTGGCTCGATCTGTCATGACAGATCGAGCCAAAAAACGCTGCCGGGGCCAGCCGGGAGCCCGCGCAGCCCTGCGCGGGTCAGCCGACAGATTTCCGCCCACGACTGAGTGCACTCAGTCGTGGGCGGAAATCTGTCGGCTCCTTCCCCTTTTGGCTACGGCGGCGCCTGACCTCAAGATTGGACCCCGCCAGCCCCTACCCTTTCATCACCGCCATCCAGGATGTTTATGCTGAGATCCAGCAGGCCTGCACTACCGTCCGCACCGCTCAGGCCGCCCAACGCAGCCTTCCTTGGGGCACTCCCTCGGTCGCCACCGTCATCTCCCCCGCAACATTCCCTGCAGCCCGCGTCATCAATAAACACCAGAAAACCTACGCGGGTATTCTGCACACGGCGGATTGGATGGCTCTTTTACGCCCAGGGTCGTGCGTGGCTGTTCTCACTCTCGTTGCGGAGTGTGGGCTCGGCTTACCTCCGCGCTCTCCCCATGCGGGACCCCCATTTGTCCTGGCGCCCAGTCACTATCCGGTGGCGCTGCGACACCAACTGTTTGCCCCGCGACCTCTTGTTCCCGCCGGGCGGCCCTGTGGTATAGCTGCGGGCAGGCCTTGGACCCCACCATGGGATTAATTAATTAATTAATTAAACTCGTGCTCCCGTTGGGGAGTCACGGAGCACCGAAGTGCTTTTAATCCCTGTGTGTGCACTACAGGAGAAAGGGCAGAGACCCCCAGTCTCCTTCATGCCAAAGGCATGCCACAGCTGCAATCGGGCGCGGCTAGCTAAAAGGACAGGCTAACGATCCGGCAAACTGTGGGTGCAATAAGACCCATGTGAGCATGTCATAGCAAGGAGCGTGGGCAAGTAATCTGAACATAGCCAGGGCGTAGCATGGCTGTACTAGAACTAGGCTAAGGCTATGGCTGGTTGTGTACCGTGCGTTGGCGGCACGTGACTAGGTTTGTTGGCACAGCTAGGCAAACATTCTAGGCATGGCTGCCTTAGCGACAGTGACTCCAATGGTTACAAGCTAGGGCTATTGCTATTCTAGCCCGCTGGGGGCGTCCACACCATGGGATCCACTACCTGTCCTGCATGGGTGGCCGGCCAACAGAATCAGAATTCATACTTGCCGTTGCACACTGTTCTCCTGACTGAAGGTGGTGCTCGCCATGGTCCGGTCCGTTTTCCCCCACGCGAACATCCGGTCTGAGGATGCGGACGGCGCGGGTTTCTATTCCCCCAACCACCGCCCTGACAACGTGGTCCTGGACTTTGAGGGAGGTGGCCGGCACTTGCTCATTGACATTTCTGCTGCGGCTCGCCCCTTGGCTCTTATTAGCCATGTGGTTAATGGATGGTGCATCCTGGGCAGGCGGAGCGGGCTACACGTGCGGCGGATCGGGCTGAGCAGGCCAAGCCCGGGTGAACGGGCAATGGGGACGTCGGGCACCACCGGGTGGTGCCCTTTGTCTTGGAGGAGTTCGGGGCCATGCATGGGGACCCGGACCGCCGGCTTCTTCGGAGTGCTGCCCGGGCTCCGGGAAGACCGCCCGGACCTGGAGGGCCAGCGGGCCCCTTGGTCAGCGCGGACCTGGACCGAATCGCATTGGCGCCATGCAACGCCTTTCGGTAGCGCTTACCCCTGGGGCTATGGCGGATATCTTGCTCGATCCGCAGCACGCACGGCTATTAGTATAGGCTGTTTTCATTCGGTGGTGTGGATCGACGGTGTCCCATGCTGGCTGTAGTTATTTTGTCGTGGTTCTCTGTTGGCTTTGTTTATTTTTAATAGCTAGGGTGCCTTCACTCTGATGTAAGCAGTTATATACTTTTTAACATATATAGTCACCGTAATGGATAGGGAGCCAAATTCCAAAGTGAGGGGAGTGTCAACAATAGAGGAAGAGGACACAGAAGGACGTGTCCAGAGGCGACGCCGAGGAGGAGTAACAAACACTAGACTATCCACAGGAGGACGAGCATGAGGAGATCGAAGGACGTACATGGAGGCCCACACTCTGATTCACTATGAGATAATAAGTAGTTCTGAGCTTCTTCCAAGGTCTGGAATTTCTTATATATTTGGAAACGTTGTAAGAACGGTTTTGCACGAGTTTCATACTGCGTGTAGCGTCTGACCACGATAAAAATATAGAGGATCGACCATCGAGGGGTGTAATGACAACGTAATATCTAGCTAAACTATTATTACTAGTGGAATGGGAAGGCACGCTGAAAGGACGTCGTTGATTCATGTCAACTCACCTGGTGGGTCTACTACACCTGGAGGGTGTACTCTGACGGGCTGGGGCCGCCAGACCCACCCGCTGAAGAAGGTGTTAGGGACCCCAGTGTGCAGGCTGGCCCGGGTGAGGTGGGGGATCCCGGGCCTGCAGGGGGGGTGAGGGAGGGGGGTGGGCCTGATCACCCTACTCGCTCCCTTTTGCCGGAAGCTGGTGTTACGAGCCGCACCAGCGGCTCTGAAAGACCCTAGTCTAGCGTGGGTTACACCTGAATAAACTCGGAATCTGCTATCCGCCCGGACTACGTGAATGTAGCCCTGAATTCTAGCTAGTACGTACGCGGAATTACCAGCTAGGCCCTGAATGCACAACTAGATAAATTATGCATGTACATGGAATGCACGAAGGGCGTTAGTGCAGCCCAGATTTGACCCCTGGTTCGGCAGACGAGTTTTACTCAAGTCGATTTTATTCCAAACCAAAGATAGGAAGCCATTGTCACCTACGACATTTGTCCAAGACGGCGTGCATGCCAGCGGGTCGGCCGGGGGCCGAACCTCTAGCGCTGCAATGAATATCAGCCGTAGATGTACATAGTATCCGCCAGTCTGGCACCCGGTACCTGGCAGTCCCGGGTACAGACCAGTAACACACCAAACCGAAAGCAAAGCCACGGGTACCTGGGCCGGCTGACGGGAATAACTCGGCCAAGTCCCCGAATCTAACGTAATAACTATCGAAAGTCTCAAACAATATCAAAATGACTTTCGACTGACCAAACTAATTTATTTTAGGAATTGTTACGCCCAAACATGGGTTAGGGCCGTAACACTCCTCCCCCTCCCCGGGGGACGATGGCTATCGTCCAATCGCCCGGGGGCGCACCTCAAACAAGGGCACCACAAACATGGACAATTCAAAAGAAAACCAAAACACAATCATAACAACGGGGTGCTGTGTACCAGCAAGAACCCATCGTCATACATGCATATAATACACCAACTATGAGGATACTATGTCCCGATCCCTGTTCGCCAGCGGAGCAGTAGCCAGTTCTTCTCGGTGTTGCCTCGCAGGGACAACACCTTGATAGTTGTCAAATACTCCTTCGTCCCAGCACTCTCCGGCCAATCTCCCGGAAAATTACTGGAATCCACTAACCGTCTTTCTCACCGGTGCGGCACGGTAACCGGGCCGGTAACGGGGGGGGCGGTTACCGGGCCCGAACCGGGGCGAACCGGGGACCCCGGCTCTCCCCGGTAACCGGCCGGTCGCCGGGGCGGCAGGGGGGCGGCTGCCGTGGGTCAGCTGCCGGGGCGGCGGCTGGGCCGGCGGCGGGGCGGTTGCCGGGGGCAGGGGCAGGGGCGGCAACCGGGGCGGCAACCGCGGGCAGCTACCAGGGCGGCAACCATGGTGGCTACCGTGGACAGTAACTGGGGCGGTAACCGGGGCGGCATGCAACGGCTGTCGCTGGCGGCAACCGGGGCGGCAATGGTGGGCGGTAGCTACCAGGCTAATGTTCACATGTCTGGCATATCTGTGCATTTCTGCAGAGTCCGCGACACGCGCATCAATTGCAATTGCCATCAATCAATTGTCTTATGTTAAAAATTGTAAGCATTGGTTATTTTCTTAATAAAGTTACAATTGAGATTGTTCTTGTCATGCGGAAGTTACACCCCCAAAATACATGGGACTCTGCACTCTGCGTAGGTCGACTCGCGTTTACGCGCTTATAAAGTAACATCACTCGTCAAGGCGATTGATGCATGTATCCGGCATGTGTAATATGAAATGCATGCACGCTTTGCTGTCATAACTACCAACCTAACCCCAACTATTTAATCACCACAGCTCAGCCCACAGCGGGCATCGCGTGCCATGCCAGCACGTCTCATATCTCGCGTGTATGGAACTCTTCCCTAAAATCAAGCCCTGGTCCCTTTCGTGAGCGTACTGATTGCTGTGCAGTATGGATGGGCCACAACCTGCAATGCACAGCACAGCACACGGCGATCAAGGAGGCGGATTAGAAATGAAGATCGTGGAGCGTCGAAGTGCATTGCGACATACCACAGGGTATTGCAGGACATAGCAGGGCATCACAACGCAAATAAGTGACGTGCGCATGGTAGAGGCAGTTGAGGGGGGATTGTGGAAATCACAGCCGGGGACTTTCTGGAGAGGTACAACATGTCGGCCTGTCGTGGACTGGCCTGCAAAACACGGCAAGCCATTCAAAAACTAGAAGCTACCCTGATTCAAGAGGTACACAACCTCTGCAAGCCACGATGCCGCAGCCGAGTGGCAGATAGTCGTCACATCTGAAGGCCATGCCAGGCAGCAAAAGCAATACGAACCTGCACTTTCTCCACAATGCATCAAAAGTCGTGATCCCTGCATCGTGCAGGCACAGACATCCAGTTGCGAACATGCAGTACGAGTCAGTGAAGCCATTCAACTGGCAATGCCAATACTGCAGACAGCCATGACTGGCTGTGAAAGAACAGACACAAACAGATATCTAAATCACAGGGGGGCGGCATGCACCAAATTGGTTGCTTATCCACATCTCCATAAAAAAACGTTACGAAAAGGTCGGCCAGCTGGGACAAGACAAAGCACGTCTGCACTACCTGCATGCAAAGACACAAAGATGGCCGGTATTTAAGTACGAAGTGTTGTCGCCACGAATACACCCCCCCGCATACCAGGGCCAAATCGAGGATGCTATCACACTTCGGGTTTGCCGAAGGTGGCCATTAATAATCCAACTGACAAGGCGTACTGCCAGGCGTAGTGCAGTAGCGCGAGCGACTTAGGCACATCGGACCGCTGAAACAGCATCGACATCAGCCCCACAAGTCAAACGCCGCACACCAACCCTCGGCAAGTATCTACCACCGTACAAGACAAAGCTCGCGGCAACGACCTCCGTGGAAAAAGACATGCCATTTGCAAAATGACAGCATTCGGTTGCCTACAAGTACGGCTCCATTGCCCACCAAACTAGCGCGCTGCAAACAGCCTTGCAACTCTTACCAGCAACGCGCGCGTGGCGCAGCTTCGTGGCCGTCCGCCTCCCTACAACCCCCGGACGTGCTGCTACCTAGTGAGAATACGATAGCATGTCCCATCCGTCACGTGCGACGATACGTTGCACAAATCTTCGGCGCTAGCAAGACTAAAAAAACTTCTACACTGGGAAGCTATGGGGAGTCGCTTTGCATGCACGAGTTATGCCCCCCGGATGGGCTTTGCGTCGCCGAGAAGGTTAATTAAGGTTGCGCAACACGCTTGGATGGACATCTGCGAAGGGAATTCAGCGGCCACGTCGGCGCTCGCGGCAGGCATTGAATATCGATGATGCATGACAGACTTGACAATTGACAGGCTTGACAGTGACAGGCTTGACAACTACAAGCTTGACAATGTTACTCGAGCTTCAGCCTTCAGCGGGAGACTTGCTTGTATAAGCCTGCGCACGGATCTGAAAATCCCCGTCAGACGTCAGTCCATCAGCTGTTACTAACACAGTTGTCAGCGTTGCTGAATCTTGGACTACAACCCTGCTACAACTTGTATTTCTTGAAAAGCTCGCCAAGTGACGCCAACTCACTCGTCAGGCGTCGGATGACGTACGTAGGTTGAGAGCTGAACAGCTGAAAACGGCCAAGCACGGGTACGCAGACCAATTTCACTACCGGTATTTCAGCAACGGAAGAGTGGAGTGGAGTGGAGTTGAGTTATTATTCTCACGCTTTTATTCCCACGCCGGTGAACCGCGCAACGGTAGAGTTGTTGTTAACAACTGCAAACGTTTGCGTCAACCACGGAAAACATTTTCCTGTCCGGGTCGAACACTGCAAACAGTGCGGTGCAGGCAGGTCGATGGACTTGGTTATTAGATCTAGAGCCACTAGCCACTACCACTGTTCATACTTCTGTACATCGTTTTTTGGGGTTTTTTTCCCTGTATGATTATCGCCATGCATTTTCTTGCTACGTATCCTACGTGGGTTCTGGGGTTTTTTTCCCTGTATGATTATCGCCATGCATTTTCTTGCTACGTATCCTACGTGGGTTCTGCATTGTAGGCGAAACCGAGGGTCGATGGTACACTAACTATCATTGCAGACGACCATGGCCGACTCATCTTTTGAGGAAGACGTGCTAATCTACCCGTCTATCTGATTAGTCGTTGGCTCTGTACACTTGTATGGGGGGGGGGGGGGGCCTAGCCGCATGATTGGCCCGGTTGCGCTTTTGCCAGCGATTGCGTGTATGCTACAAGCGACAACTATTCCGGGACGCATGTAGCCTGTCGCAACCGAAGGAGGCGCATACATGCCGGACCTGCTTGAGACTCTTGACCTGCCTTAGCATAATGCATTCGATCTTGACTGTGCAGACGGCATACGATAGCCAAAGCTCAGTGATGGACTCCTTTAAATCAAGTGAGACGACTAGACTCAAGTACGAGGGACAAAAGATCTGTTCGTGCACTGTTCACCCATGGAGTACACAGTGAGTAATTATTTATTTAATTGGTTGACAGTTGCGTGGTGGTTGCTAGAAGCCTACGTTGAAGGTGAAGTGAGACAACAATAAAATATTGTTCGTATTGCTACCATTTACATTTTCGTTTCTTTTTTCTTTCTTTCTTTTGCATGTTTCCTTTTCCCTTTGTAATGTATACTCCTTCCTTTCTCTTTTAGCCCCTTATTGTATGTGTGTATGCGTTCCCTCTTTTCCTTCTTAGTTTTGGTTTGTTTGTTTTTTTCTTTTTTTGTGTGTGTGTGTGTGTTGTTGGTGGTGGTGGTGGTCGGTGTGTGTGTGTGTGTGTGTGTGTGTGTGTGTGTGTGTGTGTGTGTGTGTGTGCGCGTGTGTGACTGTGTGTGTGTGTGTGTTTTCCCTATCAACCTTTCTTGTTACCCTCTGTCTCCCTCCATGCAGGTCTTTCTAGAGATAGCCACGCGGCCTTCGCGCCTTTCCTCTCAGACAACTACCCTAGTCCTCAGGCGTTGGATCGCCATGCATCCAGGCACCACTTCATGAAGTGAGAAAACAATGCTCACGTGATGCAGTCCACATTATAAATAAATAGTTACTTTTTAATTTAGATAGAAGTCTATATTAGTTGGTAAACTCGTGCTCCCGTTGGGGAGTCACGGAGCATTATCCCCGATGGATGGATGGATGGATGGGGACACGCAATCCTACCTGTCCAATCCTTCCACAACATCTAGCCAACTCTATTCTATATCTAAGCTCTCTACCCTAGGGGTCAGGACTGTCTAGCGTGCTTTCCGCGCTTCCCCATGGGAGGGGGTTTCGTTGTCCTCTATGACCAGGGCCCACTTGGCCTTGTCCATCGTCTTGTTCCAAATCACAATGGAGAGGCCTAACCCCCCCATTAATGAATCAATTAGACTAGCTCGTCCTCCCGCCGGGGAGTCAAGGAGCATTAAACGCTATGGATGGATGGACGGGGACACACAACCCTACCGCTCTAATCTGTCTACAACATCAAGCCAACTCTATTAATATTCTAAGCTCTCTACCCTAGGGGTCCTGTCCACCGTGCTTCCCGCGTTTGCAAACACGCGAGCGCTTCCCCATGGGAGGGGGTTTGTTGTCCTCTATGACCTGGGCCCACTTGGCCTTGTCCATCATTCTGCACCAAATCAGCGCCCCCATGTCCTCTACTAGCTGTTCTTTGAAGGTGCGGGCCTTGCGGCGTCTATAGCATTGCGGGGCCCGGCGGCCCATGTAAGGAGGTGCCGGCCAGGCTGAGCTGGGCGCAGTCCCGCGGGGGGCAACGTGATGTGTCTACCTGGCTGGTGCGTGCTAAAGTGCCCTACTAGCTGGCTCGTGCTCCGTGACTCCCCAACGGGAGCACGAGTCTTATTAATTAATCAATCAATTAATTGATTAATTAATTAATTAATTAATTAGGAACATCACTCCGTGGGGAGTATCTGTAGCACATATCTCTGAGAAGGGGCATATGGCTTTTAATACATTCTGGGCTACTTCATGCAAGGGTGAGAATGTAAGCTACCCTTGCTCCACCTTGTCTTTGGACTGCCATGCAGGACAAGACGCGGTGGAAGAAGATTGTCAAGGCGCACACGCCAGCCCCTGTGGGCAAGCCGCCTCCCCCCAAGAGGAGGAGCCGTTTTGATGAGTAGCTTAGATAGGCTTTTTCTAGAATAGATATAGCTTAGAGTTAGGTTAGTTCGATTACGCGGCTTCCTCCACACCACCCATCCAACCTGGAATATGTGCTACATGATCTCCCATCGGAGACATGTTATAATTTAATTTAA
>RPFO01001881.1:0-35000 GCA_009746045.1 Mesostigma viride | reverse complement strand
GTGGCGGTAGTCCCTACTATCACCGGCTCGTAGCGGGACTCAGATGGCACCGGCGCCGGCACATGTGCATGCAGGAGAAAGCTGACCGAGTCGAAGGTGCCTTCTCGCTGAATAAGCACGCTGGAGCCCCCACGGAAGCGCAGGCTCGCGGGGTAGTAAAACCCGGATGGCGGGGGAAGGCTCGGGCGTGGGTATCCCACGTCAATGTCGACCACGAAGCCAGCCACCGGATGCAAGGGGACAATGACCCGATTACGGGCATACATGCCCCGTACCCATTCCTGGGCCGGTATCACGTCCCGACGCGGAGCGATCTCCTGTACCGGCGTCTCTGCGGTCGAGCGGGCCAGGACAGGTTGAGGCTGCGCTGGTGCAGGCTGGGGAGCAAGGGCCGGTAAAGGCTGCTCTGGTGCGGGCGCGGGGATAAGGGCCGCGCCCTGCTGACGCAGCGGTCGGTCCGTAAAACCACCCGGTAAAACGACGTTGGCACCTCGAACGGGTGACCGTTCGCGTTTCCGAGCTCGGCCGGGTTGTCCGGGCCCAGCGGCCGCCCCTGTCAAGTCCGAAGCTGAGCCGGTGTGCTCGACACGGTCCAGGGGACCGTGATTGTCCCTAGGGTGGAACGGCGCCTGTCGCGTCTCGCGCCGGCGTGACTCCCGCAGCTCTTCTTGCTGACGAGATTCTCGCGACGTGTGCCGGCGTCTCTCCCGCGCCCCGTGAGCGTGGTACAAGTCCTGTGCCGAGTCCCGACGTGCTTCCCACCAATCGCCACGCTCGTCGCGCCGTCGGATAGATTCGCGTGGCGTTTCATGACGTGCCGATTGTCCGCCACGCTCGTGGCGCGGGGCAGGGCGGCTCTCACCGTGTCTCTCCCCGGACCGGTCCGCTCTCTCCGTACCGGACCGGTCCGCACAGCCCAGGCTGCCCGCCGCAGACGCGCTGGGCAGCAGCAACCCACACACGGGTGCTCCCCGGGGGAAGTGGTGGACATGGTTTGCTGCAGCTGAGCGTGGCAGGCAGCCGGGGCGACCCACTGGCAATCATCATCGTACGTAATAGGCTTACACCTTCTGCAAGGGCGACGTCCATTCACTGAATGAGGCATCCGGGTACTTCGTTTAAAATAAATGGACGCAATGGGATCGAATGATGCCATGTTCGAATAACAGTACTAGGACACCCGTTGGATAGGAGCCCGCCCGGGCTAGCCGGCTAGGCACCCCGCCTATGACCTCCTGGATGATACCAACCATAGTTGACCATGGCAGATACAGCAACCGGGAGCAACTGGGCCAAGACGTATCCGCCGCCCGCCTGCCCAGTACCTACCGGCCCAATCGCGTCGAGCCCCCACTTGAACGGCACAAAGGTCGGCTTGTTGGCGCGGAACCGCTGGCTCTGGGACAGGCCAGGGTCCGCCACGTAACGCCAGAACAGTTCATCGGGGATGGTTGGAACTTGGCTAGGTCCAGTTACCATCCGTGGATTTACCAAAAACAGCAAGACCGTGGAGGTCAAGCACAATATCAATGGGAAGCGTCACAGGGTGAGCTGTCATAGAATTAAGAAGTACTATTCTCCCATGGCAGACGTGCCTGGGGAACAGGGGAAGAGTCTTTAAGCATGGACTCACTACTTCTATCTGGCAACTCCAGCATGCCCAGCAGTAGCCCTGAGCCACCAATTACTGCTGTTGACAGCACCACAGCACCCTCTGTGAACCCTTCCACCCTCAGTGAAGCCAGGCCCACTTCACAACCTGGGGATCGCTTAACCAGGCACGAGGTAGCTGGGTTGGAAGCATTAGCTCAGCCCCAAGGCACCAAATTGTCTGCCAACCCTCCCGCTCTGAGGTCAAGATTGGCAGTCGCCTTGCAAGCACTCCACAGGTCACATAAGCAACAAGCTGCTGTGGCCGAAGGGTTGGCAAAAGTCTCAGCTGTGTGCACTAGTCAGGACCCCTGGACCCTGGCAATAGACACTCAGGCACAGGTCAGTGTGATCAGTGCACAAGCCATCCCTGGTCTTGAGATTGCACCTTCATTTTGGGCACGGGTGCAGGATTTCTCAGGCCAAAGCTCACTGGATGTAGTGGGACAAGTGATGCTCCCTATACTTGGTATTCAGACACCCTTCCAGGTGGTGGAGGGGTACTCTGGTAACACCTTGTTGGGGGAACCTTTTGTATCCTATCCTGGGGTGCTTATCTCAGCTAATGATGAGCTCAGTGTCACAGGGGTGGGTGCAGTTCCTCTGGACCACTTTAAAATCCCTCTCTCCAGTATTGTCCCTGGTATGGATGCTGTCATCAAGGCAGTCAACACTCAGTATGCACCAGGGGAGATCCCTGATCTGGACAAGTTAGTGCACAGCCAGTTCCTCCATCCCTCAGCCTTTGGGCTGGGTAAGTGGGACATAGCCATGCACTCACCCCACCAAATCTCCCACGTGGCCACGTCATACAAGAATGCAAAACACAAAAAGGGTTTACCAAGTGGCTGATGGCCATTGTCCACCAATTATAAGCCAGGCAGGAATGGGTCCTGCCCAACCCCAAAAACCCTCAATACAAACCTCCTGTCACCCCTTCATGGGACGTGCCAGAGGGAGCCAAAAAGCTCAGATTAAAATTTGTTCTCAAACAAAAACCACAAAAAGTGGGCTCCCCAATCTTCCATGCCAGACCATGTGTCACAGAATTAAAGGGGACATCCACACTGCCAAAAGGGGAAACCTACACATGCACCTGGGCTGCAACAAACCTCACTCAGGATCACTATGCTCTCCCTATTCCTCCACAACCTCAATGCAGGCCAAGACTATGTCTGCAACGCCACTGATATTAAAAGGGCCTTCCTCAGGGGGGACCCAGAAAAGGCTGAATCTGTGTGGAAAGGGAAGGTGTACGTGGTAGACACCCCAGCTGTGTGGAAACCTTACATTGATGAGCCCCACCTTATCATCAACATTGGGGTGGAAGGGCTTGTCAGTGCCCCAAAATTTTCAGAGACTCAGCAGAGGAAGTATTCAAAAAGCTCAAGGCCACGTATGATGACCTGGACCCATGCTTTTTTGTTGTACCCACCCCCTCTGGACTGCTGCTCTTTGTGTGGCATGGAGATGACCAACTCGAATTTGTGGGCCTAGAGCTGAGGTGGAAACATTTATTCAGCAGGTCCAGGAATCATATGAGATTGGCAAACAGGTGGAATTGAGCACAACCCCCATCCAGTTCTGTGGCATCATGTTGCAGCTGCATAGGCAGCCAGATCAGTGGGTCTGCTCTCTCTCCCCTCCTGCAGAATATATCCAAGATTGTCTAGATCTGCTGCAAGACAACTACCTCCCCTTACACATGTGTGCCACTGTTCAGGGCAAACTGGGGTGGTGGTCAGCCATCTGTGGGGCTCCCTTAGCTGTCATCAGCAGGGTCACCCATGATGTTCTAGTCAAGATAAAATGCAGTCACATCAGGAAGTTGGTCAATGACTGCCCCCCCTCATCCTCCATGGCCTGAATCTGATGGAAGACATCCACATCCAATGTGTCATGGACAGCTCCATGGAGAGCAGAACAATCAATCAGATGGGGGCACGGGAATCAGGGCTGTTTTTTCTCACCAACAGGTCAGATTACATGTCCCTCACTTCCTGGTACAGCAGGCTACACCGCAGAAAACCTGGCAGCAGCAACTCAGCTGAATGTCGTGCTGTGGTGTCTGCTGCATTGCATGCTCGTTCCCTGCAGCACATGCTCACCTGGTTACAAACCCAGGCAGGCAGCACATGCAATGTCATCTCACATCTTTACACTGACAGCTTCTCTGTGATCAGTTTTCTAGCCAAGAAATCTGTTTCTGCTGCTGTCCACACTGACTTGGATTGGGTGATCCTCAAACAGGAGGCCACCTATTTTTCCAGCTGGACTCATGTGGATGATGAGGACAACCCAGCAGACGCTCTAACGAAGCTGCGGGATGCTGCTGGCCAACAGTACCAGCTCCTCTTTCAGAACATGAACCCTTATGATATCTGAGTCAGTGTTTGAATAAATGACAGGCCATAGCTCAGTACACAACCACCACACCCCCTTACCACAGCGATAGCTGCTGGGCGCCATAAAATTCAACACATTTGCTGTGGGGTGTGAGTGCTGGCTAGGTCAGATTTGTATCCATTTGCAGCTTGAGGACACAAGCTTTGTATACACTTACTTAATGTGTGCTCCAATAACTGGCCAAACCAGCCAGCTGTGTACAATTTATTTAATGTGCAATTTAACACCTGGCCAGAACAGCCAGCTGTAACCAACCTGGCTCAACCAGCCATGTCTCTTTTGTACCCCTAATCAACTTAAAAACAATAACAATAATGTTGGGGGTGCAGACCTGCATTAAGAAATAAATAATAAAACAATACTGGAGTTAGTCTCCATGCTTTGCTGTAGACTAAGTCTCAAAGGCATTGTGAATACAACGTATGAATAAGCCTCCAGGTTGTGAAATACGTCGGTACGTCAAATACGCCGGCCTCCAAAATACGGGTATATACGTAGACCCCGGCAGAATACGTCGGCTTGAATACGGCAAAATACGACAGTGTGCAATTCGGCCTTTAGAGCATGGTTATGAATGGGCCTTTTGGGTTTGAGGCTTTAGGGTATAGTTATGCAATATGGTTACCACTCATGGCAAGGTGCAGTCAAGTCAGAACACTGACCACCATTACCATGCATGAATGAGACAACGAGCTATCAAATCTGATCATCCTATATCAAAATGGGTCATGAATGAATAACTAATTGCCTTGTCTTTTGCTTCTGAAGAAGTTTGCCTGCCAGCAGCCACCGACTGGGAGCAGTGATCAGCCCTTTGTACTGACTCAGGCCGGAAATCATCGCCTTGAAAGAGCGGCTCTGAGCCGCGTAAAAGGAAATTGCGTTCTCAACAAAGAAGTTGGCCACCAGGAGCTGGCACTCCTCTTCGTTTGTGGGGTTCACAAACCTCGTGATTGTCTGCTGGCGAGGATCACCTGCAATGGCCGACCCCGAAGCAAGGCCCTGGCCGCTCTCCGCCACTGCCCTGAAGCTCAGGTGCCGCTGCTTCTTCGCCTTCAGCCCGGCCTTCTTGCCCACAACTCCTGGAATTCTAGCTTCCGTTTCTGCCCAATCTTTGCGTCAGGGCAGGCGTCTATGCCCTGCCCTGCGATGCTCGCAAAATGTGAGCGCATCCTGGTCGCACTGATCTGCTTGCCATCGCCACTGGTAAAATTGTGGCCGCAAAATGAGCAGCTAAACTTGACCTGCGAAACCGTATTCCCCAGAGCATCCTTCACCGTGACAGTATTTTTTTCTACAAATTTATGCTCCGGCAATTTGTGTGGCATGGCTGCAAAAACACGTTTGACAACTAGCACAAAATCCGATGGCACACCGCCATGCAATATTCATCATACAGGCTATATTACGTGCCACACGTTCCCAACACAGCTGGCATTTTCTTCGTGTATGGAAATTTCAGTTATAAGCTTGCCAACTGCCAAGTCATTATGTCAGTCAGTCAGTAAGGTTATTCTTGCCCTACCAGCCATTAAGAATGTACTCCAGCACGCAAAATGTACTTCGTACCGAAGTTTGTCTTTTTATGCTGAAAATTGTCATGCATGATGTTTGCAACCAAAATAGACCTCGTACAAAGTTTGGTATCGATCGGACGTCATCTTCGTGACATTTGCTAGCAATGAAGGTACATTTTTGTCATTTTTTGTTAAATTAAATAGTAATAAATATGAAACAGTACTAAATCACGTCAAACCATCATGGATATTTGCAAGCAACCTAATTACCACTAGAATAGACCATTCACAAAGTTTGGGGTCAATCTGAACTCAAAATAGTGACGTTTGCTAGCATAAATACTGCATTTTTTGCCATTTTCAAGCATTTTGCTCAGTGTAAGCTACTAAACAATATCAAACTACGTCATAAAGCTATGAAATATTGGAAGCAACCTAAACACCACTAGATTAGACCATGGGCCAAGTTTGGGCTCAGTCTGACGTCAAAATAGTGACGTTTGCTAGCATAAATGGTGCATTTTTTGCCATTTTCAAGCATTTTGCTCAGTGTAAGCTACTAAACAATATCAAACTATGTCAGAAAGCTATGAAATGTTGGAAGCAACCTAAACACCACTAGATTAGACCATGGGCCAAGTTTGGGCCCAGTTTGATCTCAAAATAGTGACGTTTGCTAGCATAAATGGTGCAATTTTTGCCTTTTTCAAGCATTTTGGTAAGTATAGTTGCCTCAAACTATGTCAGAAAACTGTGAATTGTTGTAAATAACCTGTTTGCCACTACATTAGACCATCCTCAACTTGTAAGGTCAGGCATAGGTAAAGGTAGTGACATTTGCTAGCACTATATACAAGCATATTATGCCTCTTTTCGCATATACACATTAAAAATAACAAGACATCATCATATCATGGCCTTAATACAAGGTGTGCAAATGCAAATCACACCAGATCGGATGACCAATGATGGGTGGCTGCATGCCAACACATCTACCAGGCTGCAGGGTGAGAGGCCACATCGCTACAAGACAGGAATCCTCGCAATTGCACAACACCGCTAGTACACTGTGCACATACCCCAAGAGGATTTGGCTACAAGCCATAAAAGTTTGGCCATGCTAACACATTCTTCATCCAAGCAAAATGCAGCCTCTCCAAACTCAACTCATTGATTTAAATTCAGCTAGGCCAGGCGTGCATGCTCTACTTGCCGACAACCATGAGTAAACTTGTCTACCACTTCATTCCATGCGCCGGTAGATGGCACCGTCTCATCTACCAGTCATCCCCGGCTCCCATTCCGCATCCTCCTCTCCCTCTCCCTCTCCCTCTCCTCTTCCTCCTCCCCCTCCCCTCCCATTCTCCCTCCCCTCTCCCTCCCCCTCTCCCTCCTCCTCCCCTCCTCCTCCCCCTCTTTCTCCCCCTCTTTCTCTCCCTCTTCCTCCTCCTCCCCGCCTTCACTGTCACTGTGCACAGCAGGGACGGCATCGTCTATGTGGGTGCCATCACCTGCGTTCACGGTGCCAGCCTAGCTCCTGTGGAAAGAAGCGAGCGCGGCCAAATGCCTCGACTGGGTGTGGGCAGCCGCACACGAACTGCGTCACCTCCGCCAGGGCATGATAGTCCTCATACTGCCCATCAGCCCACATCGCCTTGATGAGCAGGTGACCTCCCCTTTCCTGAACCTTAGTGACCCAGCCATGGAAGCGCTCCCTCTTCCTCGCTATCCCCGGAAACAGGGCACACAGGCGCATCCCGATAAGCGCACGTGCTCCATGCTCGGCAAAGTAGGCATTGCAGTCATCCTTTGCTGCTGCCCTGGCGGCGGTGGCAGTCTTGTAATGCTCAAAGTCAATCTGCGGGTGCTCTTTCAACGCCGCCACCGTGGCAGCTGACAGTTTGCCGGTACTGATCAGCTCAGGCTGGTGCACCTCTGCCGTACCGCCCACTGTCCAGTGCTGCAGGTGTACATCAGAAATGGGGACCGTCATCCCTGCGCTGCCGCCACCTAATGTCACTCTAGAAAACTGGCCCGTCCACGACGGTGCGTAGTAAGGAGAGGCGACAATGCTGTCACGCTCCGTGCGATCGCCTTCCAGATCAAGGACCTTCACCAGCATGTGTGGTGCCCACGGCATTCCCTGCCCGCAGGTGACGGCTGGCCGCTTAACAACGAGTAGGTCGCTGCGTCGTATGAGGCTTCCATTCACCTTGAAGGTGTGCCTGCCGGAAATCAGTGTGCGCAAAGCGGGCGTTGCCGTTGATGTGCTCCCTCGCGCAGCGGGCGCACATGCGCGGTTGATCTGCGCTTGAATCTCGCGGGCAGGGCAAGCGACGTGTGAGATTACTTGTTTTATGGGCAGCCTCAGTGCTCGTGTTGCCCGCGCAACCGACTGGTCGCCTGCAGATCGCAGCGGTAAGGGTACCGCCTTGTTCGCTTGCAGTTCACGCTTCTCTTTGAGCTTTTGCTCCATGATGTCGAACAGATTCTCGTTGTTGGCACGCACATCCTCCACGGACTTTGGCACCTGCTCAATCCATCCGTCCAGCAACTGCTGCTTCTCAGCGGCGACGATGTCAGGAAAAAGGCTGTGAAGGCTAGCGCAGGTACATCTCCTGGCACCGCCCTCGTCCCATTCAAAAAGCGGCACTAGACCAGGACTTCCTTTGGGGGCCTTGCCACGCTCTATGAGGAGGCACCCATAGACAGGATCTCCCTGCGGGGTGTACCCAATGGGCGTGACCCCGTCACAAGCCTCGCCATTAGGCCCTGTGGGCTGCCACTTGTTCACCGGTGCATTTACCAACGTCTCCGATGCGGCTAGGCGCCAGCGGACATACACGGTCATATCCGGGCCCCAAAACACTTCGAGATCGAACACCTTCGAAGAGCGGTGCCTCTCCCTCTCGGCTTCGGTTGCTGGCTCATCATCCAAGTCGGCGGTGGCGCCCGCGCCCGCACCCGCGCCGGCGCCTGCGCCCCCACCCCCGCCCGCGCCCGCGCGCGCGCCTTGGGTGGCGCCCGCGCCCGCACCCGCGCCGGCGCCTGCGCCCCCGCCCCCGCCCCCGCCCGGGCCCGCGCCCGCGCCCGCGTCTTGGGTGGCGCCCGCGCCCGCACCCGCGCCTTCTCCCCCGCCCCCGCCCCCGCCCGCGCCCCCGCCCGCGCCATGGGTGTGGCCCGCGGCTGGCTTCTTCGGAAATGCGTCCATCGATTTCACCCACCGGCCGTCAGCGGTGGATGCACCCTTTCGGCCACGTTGTGACATCAAGCGCGGCGTCCCCAATAGAACAGTCATGCAATATGAATAATCATTAGTATCAACGATGCGTTCATGCAGGCGTGAACTGTGAAATACAACAAGCATGCAACAACGACTCCAGCACACTTAGTAAATACTGCTCATAATATCTGTGGCACATGCAACATGGTTAAAACACACATGGATGACCTGTATGGCTGCACATGAACTGTCCACCTAGAGAAGACTAGAAATTCAGCATGATATCAAGAGCCATCCACACAAATATATGTCTTACCGCAGCTTAGGGCTTCTTCGGGTTGAGTTGGCGAATCGAGCTTGTTGAGCCCTGCTCGAAGTAATGCTCAAATGCGATGCCCAGGCCCGCCAGCACATCATCAAATGTGATTAGTTTCACAGGTGGTCCGAAGAGTTCCAAACGTGGTTGCTAATTTTCAGGCAGTGCCTGAAGGCCGCCTCGAAAGTGAAACGCGAAAGTGAAAAGGGGTCACAAACCCTATGTTCATATCCTTGACTCCCCCGTCGAGAACGAACCGAAAACCAGCGCCATGAACGAACTTGTGACGAGTAGATGACGACATCGTGGTTATGGCGTCGTACCCCCCCTGGTGCAGCTGCTGCTTTATCGCCGCCTTCCTGTCCTCTTGCTTCCGCCCGGGCGAAAACCAGGCGCTTCGCAATGCCTGGAGATGTGATATTCTAATGGGCTTCATGCACTCGTGGCCGCACTTACAGTCGAACGTCTCGTCGGTCACTAGGCTGCCGGCATGGGTGCTGCCGCTTAGCACTATGGCTGCGAACTTGCGCTTCCCATGGTGTCCCATCACCATGATAGCGAAAGCCAGGAAGCAGATAGCCACGATTATGTCCCAGCAAAGCCATAGCACACCTTCCGTTTCGACCGCCATGTCGGCCACTAGTCCGGATAGCTCAATGTGCACCTGACCTTGACACTAATCGCACAAACAGCCACAATTTTGCAAGCAAGAAGACATGGCTACCTCGGCATTTCATGAAATGTACTTCGTGAAATGCATTTCGTGAAATGTACTAAGGAACGTGATTGGCCGGCGTTCGCTCGCCAAATCTCGCAAAATGTACTAAGGCACGTGATTGGTCCCGCAAAATGTACTAAGGAACGTGATTGGCCGGCGAAGATTCTGTAGGGAATTTTAATTGCAGCAAACAGAATCTTCGCCGGCCAATCACGTTCCTTAGTACATTTTGCGGGACCAATCACGTGCCTTAGTACATTTTGCGAGATTTGGCGAGCGAACGCCGGCCAATCACGTTCCTTAGTACATTTCACGAAATGCATTTCACGAAGTACATTTCATGAAATGCCGAGGTAGCCATGTCTTCTTGCTTGCAAAATTGTGGCTGTTTGTGCGATTAGTGTCAAGGTCAGGTGCACATTGAGCTATCCGGACTAGTGGCCGACATGGCGGTCGAAACGGAAGGTGTACTATGGCTTTGCTGGGATGATTATCATCGTAGTACATCATATGTATTACAGTACATTTCACGAAGTACATTTCATGGAGGCAGAGGGAAAGTTCCTGTTCATGGTGAGTCGGGGTTAGCAATCACGGCAATGTCGATACATGTACTTGCAGTATATACAAATGCCATAATGTCCTTAGATGCAGCATGAATGTCTATTGTTCGGATTTCTTTTATCACGATGCTTAGGATGCCTTCCAACAGAAATCTGCTGCGCTACAGGTCGGGAATACCTGAACTTGATATGCGTGGCCAGTGGCCATGGCAGCCGGGGTCGGTAAGAATTAACTTCGATAGCCATGAATAATGCGGAAAGTGAACGTTGTCCACCCGCTGCACAGGGAAAATGGCTGCACAGGAACGGCCTGACGTGATACTGTCGCAAAGCAGTTCTCATAAGCCGACAATTACACATTCGACTTATGATCGATAATCGGCGCAGGCCTTCGACATTCAAGCGCGCATCGAAACGTCGTGAGGATTTCGGACATTTAGATGAAGTTGGATTGTTTTCGGCCCTCGTATTTGCCATGATCTTGGCCATCCAATCTTTTTGCTTCGTGCACAGTTTGCGTTTGCAGTTAAGCGTAGGTACATGACAAGCTTGCGTTTGCGTTTGCGTTTGCGTTTGCCTTTGCCTTTGCCTTTGCGTATACATTTGCATGTGCGCTTGCGTTGCCGTTTGCTTATGCGTCCCAATGTATGTCTGGCTTTGGGCAATTCTATTTCCTTGTCGTTGGGATATGAGTGGGTGCTGGCGGTGGTGTTACTGTCGGCAGGTAGAGTGGCAGTGGCTTCAACTTCTGTTGCTTTTTCATTGCATTTGCATTTTCATTGGGTCTCTGTAGTTAACAACTGCTTTAAATATCTTTGTTAATAGCCGGCTTCAGCTGTAATTTCGATTGCATGTTGCTTTTGAATTGCATTCGCACTGGGCACATGCAGTGGGCATTAGGCATTGGTAGTGCAATTACACATGCAGTCACACTTGCAATTGCAATGAAGTTGAAATTGAAGCTGCAGCTAAAATTTGCTACGTGCCTACTGGTACAGTCGCATGTGCAGTCAACTTTGTGCTTGTTTATTATTATTATTTCTTCTTCTTATAATTTCTTCTTATTATTATTATAATTTCTTCTTGCTTTTCGTAATGTGTGGTGGTTAGAATGGTGATGGCAGGGGCAGGAGCAGGGGCAGGGGCAGGGGCAGGGGCAGGGGCAGGGGCAGGGGCAGGGGCAGGGGCAGGGGCAGGGGCAGGGGCAGGGGCAGGGGCAGGGGCAGGGGCAGGGGCAGGGGCAGGGGCAGGGGCAGGGGCAGGGGCAGGGGCAGGGGCAGGGGCAGGGGCAGGGGCAGGGGCAGGGGCAGGGGTAGGGGCAGGGGCAGGGGCAGGGGCAATCATGAGTTGCTTTCGGCCTGGCATGTGCACCAGAACTGGCATATGTGCTCGCAATGCAGCTTGCTACTCTTGTTCCTTTTGTTTGCCTTTTCTTTTGTTTGGGAACTGTTCGTGCAGGGGGTGGGATGAGGCCGCGAGTCTCTGGGCAGGGGCATTGACGTGGGTAGGTGTGTGTCTGGGCTAAGTCTGCAATTGTCGCTGCTGTGCTGTACTTCTGGCTGTGGCTTACGGTGCATTTGTGGCTTGGAGTAGGGGTGAGGCTAGGGTGGGCGCAGGCGCGGGCGTGGGCGTGGGCGTGGGCGTGGGCGTGAGCGTGGGCGTGGGCGCGGGCGTGGGCGTGGGCGTGGGCGTGGGCGTGGGCGTGGGCGTGGGCGTGGGTGTGGGCGTGGGCGTGGGCGTGGGCGTGGGCGTGGGCGTGGGCGTGGGCGTGGGCGTGGGCGTGGGCGTGGGCGTGGCATGGGCGTGGGCGTGGGCGTGGGCGTGGGCGTGGGCGTAGGCGTGGGCGTGGGCGTGGGCGTGGGCGTGGGCGTGGGCGTGGGCGTGGGCGTGGGTGTGGGTGTGGGTGTGGGCGTGGGCGTGGGCGTGGGTGTGGGCGTGGGCGTGGGCGTGGGCGTGGGCGTGGGCGTGGGCGTGGGTGTGGGTGTGGGCGTGGGCGTGGGCGTGGGCGTGGGCGTGGGCGTGGGCGTGGGCGTGGGCGTGGGCGTGGGCGTGGGCGTGGGCGTGGGCGTGGGCGTGGGCGTGGGCGTGGGCGTGGGCGTGGGCGTGGGCGTGGGCGTGGGCGTGGGCGTGGGCGTGGGCGTGGGCATGGGCGTGGGCGTGGGCGTGGGCGTGCGCGTGCGCGTGGGCGTGGGCGTGGGAGTGGGCGTGGAGTGGGCGTGGGCGTGGGCGTGAGCGTGGGCGTGGGCGTGGGCGTGGGCGTGGGCGTGGGCGTGGGCGTGGGCGTGGGCGTGGGCGTGGGCGTGGGCGTGGGCGTGGGCGTGGGCGTGGGCGTGGGCGTGGGCGTGGGCGTGGGCGTGGGCGTGGGCGTGGGCGTGGGCGTGGGCGTGGGCGTGGGCGTGGGCGTGGGCGTGGGCGTGGGCGTGGGCGTGGGCGTGAGCGTGGGCGTGGGCGTTGGCGTGGGTAGGTGTGTGTCTCAGCTACGTCTGCTATTGTTGCAGCTGCGCTCTACTTCTGGCTGTGGCTTTGGGTATAATTGTGGCTTGGAGTAGGGGTGAGGCTAGGGTGGGCGTGGGCGTGGGCGTGGGCGTGGGCGTGGGCGTGGGCGTGGGCGTGGGCGTGGGCGTGGGCGTGGGCGTGGGCGTGGGCGTGGGCGTGGGCGTGGGCGTGGGCGTGGGCGTGGGCGTGGGCGTGGGCGTGGGCGTGGGCGTGGGCGTGGGCGTGGGCGTGGGCGTGGGCGTGGGCGTGGGCGTGGGCGTGGGCGTGGGCGTGGGCGTGGGCGTGGGCGTGGGCGTGGGCGTGGGCGTGGGCGTGGGCGTGGGCGTGGGCGTGGGCATGGGCGTGGGTGTGGGCGTGGGCGTGGGCGTGGGCGTGGGTGAGGGGCGGGGCGGGGGCAGGGGCATGGGCATGGGGGGGCGGGGGCGGGGGGGGGGGCGGGGCGGGGGCGGGGCGGGGGCGGGGGCGGGGGCGGGGGCGGGGGCGGGCGGGGGCGGGGGCGGGGGCGGGGGCGGGGGCGGGGGCGGGGCGGGGGCGGGGGCGGGGGCGGGGGCATGGGCGTGTGCATGGGCGTTGGGGGGTCAGGGGGGCTGGGGTTGGGTTTGGGTGGGTGGGTCATTGGTGCAATGTTTGGAGTTGGGGCTTGTGTGTGTGTGTGTGGGGGGGGGGCATCGGGATTGCCATGCGCGTGCACGTGGGCGTCCGCGTGATCCTCTGTTCGTGTACATGTTCATGCATGTGCCATGACGGCACAATGCATGTCAGATTCGTGACTTTATCGTGTGTTCCCTAGTTGCAAGTATTACTGCTAAAATTCATTGCAGCATTCCATTCCTTGCATAATGCTTGTTTGCTTGCATCAGTTCATTCTATACTTCGATCATGACCTGAAGTGCTTAAGTATTACCAGACTCTCGCGCAGTGTCAGAATGTCCAATTTTTAGCACACATGCATGTTTGCACACCAAAGCCCTCATTCCCATGTTGATAAGGCTAAGTAAAACATTTTTTTTTTGTGCGGTGATCCACGAAATGCAGCTGTGAATGGCTCTAGGAGGTCACCAATGGTGGCCAGACCTGTTATTGAGCATTGGGAGACGTTACAGGGGCATCAATCACAGTTACATTTAGTTCAAATGTAGTTCAATTCAGTACATTATAGTATAAATGTAGTAGAAAATAGTACAACCTAGTATATTGTAGCATATACTAGTTCAACTACCTCCAGATGAGATCCAGGGGCTATGGGGACACTTTTTATGCAAAACTGAACTTGAAACAAGCAAAAAACAAGAAACTTGGAAAAACTCAAAATGTACTTGTGCTGGAGTACATTCTTAACGGCTGGCAGGGTTGCACAAGTCATTATGAACTGGAGTGCATGTTGCAATGCAGCTATGGCGGCGTGAGGGCTAGCAGGAGCCAGAGTTGACCATTGGCGACCGGAAGGATACCAGCTGATTCGTCGCAAAAAGGTGCGTCTAACGAACTCTTTTTTGCCTGGAACAAATCCGTCACTGAAACGGTGCGGCCAACAGGCGCCCGGCTTGCAAGGTGCAAACCCGGCCCTGTAGCCACACTGTTTTCAGTGACGGCCTCCCTCCCATGGCTGTTTCATAGCGAGGCTAGGCCAGGATACGAACACCCATTGGCAATGTGGCGCTGGCACGGGCCAGCCCCTTTGGATGGGCCAGTAGTTACCCCGGGGCCTAGTCTCCTACAAAAAGGAAAACCCTTTAACCCCTAAATGGGCAGAAATACTGCCGATGCATCGGCTGTAACTTCACAATTTTGCAAACCAGATGCCATCCAACCCACCCATATCCAATGGCTGTCCTTGGGGGCCAAGCATGTCCATGAGTTGCCCTTCGGGTTGGTATATCACAACCTTACATATATGCAGGGTAGGCCATGTATAACTGCCGTCAAAGTCAGGGGGGTCAAGACGAGCGTTTTCATTTTTGGTAGAAGGTGCATTTTGAATTATGTTGTAAGAGCTAGGCACCTACCACTTCAGGGATGATAAACAATTAGTTGCTGAACAGTTTGAGCTATTGGGGTCATCATTTGGGTGGGTATACCAGCAGTTACACCCAGTACAGCCCATAGGGGTACCGTTGGTAAAAAGCAACCAAGGGGGTAGGAGTGGGCATACTACCTACTAATACCTACTAATATGGCCCCCAACCATGCCAAACAATACATTTCCCTTCCACAATGATGGGGAAACATAACTGCATCATCACACTGCCCTTACATGGCACCTATGTGCAGGTGCCACCTTGTCCATGCACGTAGGTAACGTGGTACGGATACCCTACGCAAGGCAGGCATTCTTGGAGGCAGCCACCAACAAACTAGTGATTTTAAGCCTATTTCAGCTTGCCCTAGCAAGGATAAACTAGGCCTAAGCTGCTATAGCTTGCCAGGTGATGGCCAGCACACCTGGTGGCACATGCTGTCAATGGGAAGCTTCTACTCACCGGTTACATGCTTGATGATGCCACAGAGACCAGCCAACTGCCTCACACTCATGCAATATGTGTGTGGGAAATGTATAACAAACATATATGGAGGTATTCAAACCCATACAGCCTCTAAAACTTATCACCATCACCCTGTGGGAGGTCAACTGACTGAGGGAAGCATCTAAGAAGGGTGTTTTAGAAAGGGGCCAGGCCAGGGTCAAGAAAGAGCATGAATAATGCAAAAAGAATGTGCTACACAAGCTAGAACGTATATATAAACGACAAACATCGATAGGAAAACGATGATTAAGCTTTACCAGGCATGGATGGCGTTACCTTGGCCCAGGCGGTGGCCGCAAAATGGCGCATTTCGGCACACCAAAGTTGTGCAGCATGGTCGCTGGATTCGGCGATTTCTGGCCACCCTTGCACGTTTACGACTACTATGTATCATAAAAAGTACAAATAAACCAATATATCCTTTAAAATACGCCGGAAAAGTATTGCTGTCAACGTTTATATCGTCCGGCCTGATCGCAGTTTTTTCCAGCAAGAACGCTGCCGACACCTATCAAATGGCATTCCCGCGAACCAAAAATTGGCCTGTATCATCTTTAGGACGTATAAAATCAATTTCCTGAGTTTGGTCAGAAAATTCGAACGAAAACGTAAATGCCATGCGTGGGCGCAAGCCGCCATGGCCAGGTCGTCGTTTTCCGGAATGCACGTTGTACGTGAAAAAGTACCCTGACCCCTTGTACTTTGACCGGCCACAACACCTCTATAACTTTGTCAGAAGTATGCAAACCCTAGTACCATGCTGTGAGGAAAATTATAAACTTTCGATCTTCTCAGCTAAACGTTTCCTAATTCTCAATAGTTTTCGCGGCATTTGGTCCCCCGAGAAGGGGCCGACGTGTCGGCTGTAACTCAGTTTTAGGCGGAAAATCGGCAGCCAGACCATTTAGGGGTTAACAGGCGCTGGGACTATGGAATAGTCCGTGCCACACATGGTGATTGGAAATCGCCCAGACACCTTTTACAACACCAGCCGACATTACATGGACAAGGATGTAATGTGGCTTTAACATCTCAGCTCCCCCTAGATGCAAAGGTAGCCAGCCGCGATGACTTACTAACACGTTTTCTCTCCTTGTTTCCGTCCCCTCCTCACCACCAACGCAGGGCCGGTGCTACAACTCCATGGCTACATACACACCCGCTACCACAGCAGACAAGGTCAGCGGAAAAATCATATGGAGCCCAGCCATGGTTGGAATAAGGTGGCGAGGGAGCAAGCTTTTGAGGTATCAGGCATCCACCCAGGCAAATTCATCGAGGTCCCCCGGCGCACCCCTCCTCCAGCGGCCGCCGGTGCCTCCCCGGCAGAGGCCGACGCAGAACCGACACAGGACAACTCCGATGCGCTGGCCGTCACCACCCCGCACCCCAACCTCCCGTCCGATCTGGGCCTCTCCGACATGGAAGCGTCGGCGACACCGGCTACCGGCAAGCGCCGCGACCGCGACCCCTGAAACCAGATAAGACCTCTGCCTTCCCACGACATCATCCTATGAGCCAACTAACGCTAGTCTCGTGGAATGTCAGGGGGCTTAACACATACGGAGTCCGCACAGTGGGACAGGGCCGCACCATGACTCGCATCCGGGAACTTACAGTAGAATTGGATAGCCTCCTACATCAATATGTTGGTCCCTCTCACGAGATTTGGCTTGGACTGCAAGAACACAAAATTCAGATAGATGCAGAACGTACCGCCCTCCGGGCGGTCCGAGCACTTGCACCTAGAACACTATGCCAATGGGGATGGGCTCGGGGTACCCAAGGGGGAACGGCACTCATACAATACCGCAAACCACCTAACCCAACCATGACATACCTGCCATGGACATTACAAGCAGACACAGCCCCGGCTAGATGGCAGGGCAGATGGACACGACAATCTATAACATGGGCGGGAAGCCAGGGCTACCTCATTACCATCTATGCGCCGACCCTAGATATGCCGGCTGAACAAAACCTTTTCTACCAGCATATATTTGCAATGGTTTCTGATCTCATCTCCAACGGCCAAGAAATAGTACTTATGGGGGATTTTAACATTGATCTAAACGAACACCCTGCCCACCGTACAGCCTCCTTTTACCAACACATTCTAGACCTGAATTTGCAGGATGTCATTCGGTCACGGGATCAGGAGCACACTTGGCTGGCCACTCGTCTGGGCGTTCGCACAACCCGTCGTTTGGATAAAATATATATCACGCCCAAATGGGCCGATTTAGTCTGCCACGCCAGCGTAGAACGCTCCACAGCCTTCTCAGACCATTACCCATGCATTGTCACGCTAGCCCACCACACCCAGGCCCCACGGGGCCCAGGCATCCCTCGCATCAATAAAATCCTTCTACAAGACGATCAGTTTTATTTTGAGATCATGCAACGTTGGAGCAATTGGCGAACTCACAAGGATAGCTACACTGACTGCTGCACGTGGATGCAGGAAGGCCTAGCCAAAATGCTAGAATATTCACATACCTACTCCCTAAACGTACGTCGCGAGAAAGGACGCGCATACCGAATTCACCAACGCATAGTCAACAAGCTACAGCTGAAACCCCACCTAAACCACTACGAACAAGCTCGACTTCAAAGTTCACAAACTGAACTCGACAAACTCCGTTTTGAAAGACACGCCCTAGCTTTAGACTCTGAAAATCTGTGGTGGCATCAGGTAGGCGAACGCATGACAAAAGATTTTTTCGCACTTATTCCACCACTAAAATCCAACTCAATCATTTCAGAAATCCAGGATGAACAAGGCACACACACGGCCACAACCCCCATCCTAGAAAGTGGACATCGTTTCTACACCTCGCTGTTCCAAAATGAACCCAACCCCGAAGCCGACGCGGCCATAGCAAAAATTTTACAAGCTATCCCACGCCGCCTCACACTTGCGCAACAACACCAACTAGACCAAACCCCCTCCATGGAGGAGGCTACTAATGCCATGCAAAACATCCGGACCGGTAGTGCCCCAGGGGTGGATGGGCTTCCCATCGAGTTTTGGAAAACTTTTTGGTCCCTTTTACACGTAGATTTCTATCAATGCATACTAGAAATCTGGCAACATGGACAAATTACGGGTCAATGGGCCGAAACAGCCCTCATTTTATTGTTCAAAAAGGGTGACAAAACACAGTGGAAAAATTACCGGCCAATACGGCTCCTTACGGTTGCGTACAAAATCATTAGCAAGATAATTCAGCAAAGGCTCTACTCTGTTCTCGACTGCCTTATAGGCCCGGAGCAAGTAGGCTTCCGTGCTAACCTCCATATCAACGATAGCATCACCCTCATAATGGACATAGTAGAGAAGGCATGGCGCGACGACATTGCCGGCTTTATCCTCTTCTGGGACTTTGAAAAAGCGTTTGACCGCATGTGCTGGGCATACCTCCGACACATATTGATCGGCTTAGGGTTTGGCCCACGCATCCTAACGGTCATCATGGGAATGATCAAATCGCTAACCTGGTACATCCTTATCAACGGTCACAAATCTGCACTTGGCCACAGCTCAAGATCCCTCCCCCAAGGAGATTGTATGTCCCCCATCTTGTTCCTACTGGCACACGCAGGATTGTTTTGGCTCCACCAGCACGACCCTCGTCTGCAGGGCTTCCCGCTTGCAGGCAGTGCCAAAGGTATTGTACAGATAGCCTATGTGGATGACACCACCAATGTTTGCATCTCTCTACAGGAAGTGAATGCTGTCTTGGAAAATATCAACACGTACTCTGTGGCCTCACAACAACGTTGTAATGTGCAAAAGTCCACGGGACTGCACATCGGCAAACCCAACCCATCTCGGATAAACCCCTCTCACCTGGCCATGACATGGGTCAAACCAGGTGAACACCATCTTTTGCACAATTGCCCCATTGGCTGCACGCCAGAGGGACGTTTGGCTGAACATCGTGCGTTTTTATATGACGAAACCAACCACGTGGGCAAACTTGCAGGAGTGCTCCTCACGGCAGGGCGGTGGGGTGGCGTCCAGCGGATGAGCTTACGAGGAAAAGCACTAATCGTCAACCAACTCTTGTTCTCCAAGGTTTTATACTACTGTCTGGCACACCCTCCCAACGATCATACCATACAGCTTATCCAACGCATCGGCAGCAACTTTGTTTGGAAACAGAAAGGTTTGATATCTCACACGGTACATGGTTGGATCAGCCGGGATATGTCCTTTATGTCATGGTTGCACGGTGGTCTAGGGCTACACAACATACAATGGCGCTTGTGGTCGATGTATGCTAAACAAGTGATCAGCGTGTACATGGAAGTGAACACGCACCCTGGCTGCCTGTTGGCAAAAGAGTCTCTCTCCGCTAGTTACACCCATGCTAATGGCACATCATGGCACCTTGACGCTGGAGTACTTGGCTGCACACTGATATCATACAAGGGGCTCCCCTGGTACTGGTCGCGCCTATGGTTAGGTTATCACAAGCTCAAACCTGGGCGCCTCGTTTTTCCCACCACTCGTGAGGAGGTTGCACGACAGATTCTTTATTTCAATGATTTGATCGTGGACAATGCGCGCAAGCCCTTGGGCACGTTACATGGGCACAACCCTTATGCTGGCTTCCTGTGCGCATCACCCCCTGTTCTGAGAGTGCTCGATCTCTACGCGTGGCAGGGGGACAGATATCGGTTACGGGCATACACTGAAGTTAATGCTTGGGTGCAAAACATGCCATCGCTACACGCTTGGAACACCCTCATCCAGGCCATCCCAGCTACATGGCATGCTGTGATGATGGCCCCACGCAAGGCCCTACAGCCGGGTGATTGGATCAGTTTTTACCCAGACGGGATCACATCCACATGCAAAGGTCTGGTCCGGGGAGTGTTGCCTCCGGCCGGAATTCAAGTCCAAGTGGCCGACACCCTTCCAGGCCACAATGGTTGCCTCAATCAGTTGGCGACATTATGTGTCTGTCTTCCAGCCCACCAATGTCACCGTATCCGGATGGTCCCGTGGTTAGTATCAAGGTCCTGCATGTTCCAGCCGGACCCCACGACCCCGGCGGAGGCCATCACTTGGTTACACGTAGGCAATACGAGATTGGATACTTTACCATTGGACCCCCTGGAATTTGGCTGGACCCTGACCAAGGGGATGTCTAGGATCAGCAAATGTCTTTACGAGTACACGGCAGAATGGGGTTATGACATTTTATTGCACGAGAACCATAAGCTCCACCCTGGCCGCCCACGATGGGGCTTTCAATGGCCTGGATATAGTTGGATTAAACTTATCACCCTGGCGGTCGATCACCCTTTGGTGGACCGCAGAGCGACCGACATTCAACATCTTTTACTGCACAGAGCCATCGGGGTAAACGCGACCCTCAGCAGCCGGTTTCACCACGATGCGACATGCCTGTGCACCTTCCCTTCGGAAACAATTGAGCACCGCTTTCTCTACTGCCAAGTGAGCGGGGTGTGGCAATGGTTGTTTAACGTATGGTCCGCATGGACCGCGCTACCACATTCCACACTAACGCTATCCGTGCGTTGTATCATATTCGGTATGGCGGGGACCCCCGGGGAGGAGCTATCCGACAGTCAACTAGCCTGGGTATGGCTCCGAACTAATATGCTATACGCGATCTGGACTATCCGGAACGAGACGGTTTTCAAAGTGCGGCACGAATACACCAAAGCCGCCGTTGTGAGGCGGTTTATCTTCCTCTGGAACTCAGCAATGCGTCGCGCTTGGCTCTTGGCGCAAGAACAATACAAGGTGTGGGACCCCGGGCCCAACAATGACAGGCCCAGCCCCTTGGAGCTCTTCCATGCTCTCCTGGGACGCAACATGGTGTTTACTTGCATTCCTCACGGTGACCTTACGCGCGTCACTTGGCTCCCCTGGTCACACAATGCTCCTTTCTAAACCTTTCACCTATCACACTACCCTCAGAGGGTAACCAGCTGGTCGATACGTGGTACCTCTTCACCTAATGATATTCCTATTGGTTAATAAAAATACCCATTTACCCGGAAACTGGAGTGACTGGACTCAGGACTGACGAAAAGCCTAGTTCGTAGTAATAGAGCCAAGTTTGCATAGTAGAAGATCTTGGGGGAGGTAGGCGCCGCGCCACGTTCCGGCTGGCCTCGCGCCAAGCATTGCCCCGGCTCGAACCTCGAAAATTGCCCAAGTCCAAATCACGTATTCGGGACCAAATACGCGTATAATACGTCGGGGCCCAAAAAACGCGTATTGCCGTATTTATTTTGACAATACGCACGTATTTCACAACCTGGATAAGCCTTGTAAACCTACGTTGGTATGTGAATATAAATACCACGTGGGCTATTCAGATAGGATCGAATGCTAGTCGAGTCGCATACGTTTCCCTAGATAGGTACTTTGGGTACTGAGGTACGTGACAGATGTCAGTACCCAGTATACGTAGTGTCCTGTCATTGGACGGTACTAGAGTATCCTAGATAGGGACCGTACTGCATTGTGCATTGATCTGTGATCGCACGATGCAGTGACTAGACTGCTACCTGTCATCGTGCGGCCTCGGGCCAACGGTCTGCACCCAACGGTCACTGGCGGCGCAGCCAGTGAGAGGAACGTTGATAAAGGGTAAACCTATTTTCTAATGAACCAAGCAATTGATTGCTCTCAGCACTCTGTGTTCTCAAGCATTGAACCAAGTCGGTCGTTCGTATTCTAACTCCGGCCGCAACCTCCGTGATGGTTGCGAGATTGTTTTAATGGGTCGAGGCGAGATAGGCATACAAGTTAAGCCTTTTTGGATTTGTCTCGAGGACAGTCGTCGCAGGGACTACCAGTATGGTAGATTCGCCTGGGCGCTGTCGGTGGCTTAGGGTGAGAGCGGTTGGCTGGGTGTTGGCATACATCCGGACAAGGCCAACTTCCGTAAGGAGAGCGGGTAGCGGATGTTCATGGTATTGGACATGCCGGACTTGCTTGCTCGAAGCTAGGCAGGCCAGGGGCTGGAATTAGCCAGTCTTTCGTGTTGATGAACATTGGTTTTGGCTAAAATGTATTCTCAATTTTATTTGTGAATAACAAAATCTTGATAAGCGTTATGTCATAAAGGTCGGTAGGAACTGCTCTTGCAACGGGTGGCTGCCAGTGGGGCAGAGCCCACACATCATCTTCCGTAACTGAACGAACAACCTTGTTAGGAGTCAGGCCTACCGGCCTAGTGCATGGTGGAAAGGGTTATTGCTTATCCTTGAAAAGCATGGTGTTCTTCTTGCACCCACCAGCTGAGGGCTGGGGGGGGGTATCACCCCATTTTTTCCCCTTTGGACAGCGCAGCCTGTGCGCTTGTTTCTTCATGGCCCCTCGATCCCTTCTTTGTCGCTCGCGTTGAGGCTGCTTGCGAGGGGGGGTGAAAAGGGAGGCCTACTGAGCTTGGCTGATCTTGTTTGACTATGCTAGGGAGGCATAGAGCCATGTTATTTGGTTCCTGCACGGTAGGCGACAGGGTTCCTTCCCGAGTCTCGCCCACAATACACACATCATCTTGACGAAACCAAACAGTTATCACTTCCGTCAACCAATCTCATGACAATTACTCATTGCAACCACTCTCGGGGGCTGCTCCGGATTGTTCCACTATTAAACCCCTTGACGACAACACCAAGGAGTGAGGGAGAGTAACGAGCAAACAACGACCACCATGGCCGCTGCCGTGCTCCTAAATACCTCCAAAAATCCCGGCATCCATGCGCTGTCGCATTTGCCAGCAAGCCGCCTGACGTGCAGTTAGACTGCCAGCAAAATGCTTAGCAAGTCTGTTCGACAGCCACGTGCGAGCCAGCACACCGCACACGACGATGATTCTGCGTATCTAGCTTTGTCCGATGGACTGAACATCATTCCGTCTGGACAATACAAAAGATTCGTAACTGCCAAATGTCACGCACCGGAATATTGCGCAAGCATGCACCAAGGCTTTGCGCCCCAAAGTCTTGCGCCTGAACCTAAGTCAGGTCACCTAAGACTGTCACTCTAGAAATTCAGGCCTTTCCGGCGCGGCGCTCCACACCGGCCCAAGGAACAAAGCCTGCGGCCTACTGAATCGGAACCAACCAAACGATTCCGGTAACGATTCCGATTACGGCAACCGTATAACTTCTTGAGTGCACGGACGTAAATGATCACGGACGTGACATACCGTCGTAGGTACAGCACCTAATTCCTGTCAGCCCAGGAATTACTGTCGACCCAGTATATGCCGTCGGCACATATTCACGCGCGGCTGGGAAGTCGGAAAGCCATAACTTTCTTGATACTTGTCGGAATGAACTCGTTCCGGTGCCGCTGGAATCGTAGAGATATGCCAAATCAGGAACACGCCAATGCGCTTGGCGTTAACTCCAATCCTTTCTTTTCTTGAGCTGTAGCAGCTCACACAAGTCTACGTACAACAAACACACACAATGGGTACTGGACATCCTCCCCGACTACAAGTGGGTGGTCCCACGCGGAATGGGGTAGATTTTTGCAAGAAAAAAACGCTAATTTCAATCGTCCGAAAACCGGACATTGCGCCGAAATTCTTGCCGAAAATTTGGCAGCCGAGCGAATTTTTCGCCCGACGGACTTTGCGCCGAAATTTTGTGTCTGCCGTGCTTCGAACTCAACCGACTCCTGCTGTTGCGTGCACTTTGTCCGATGCCTGCAGGCCACGCACGAATTTTGCGACCGAAATATGACGACTAGACAAGTTTATCGACGACCTACATCGATCTATTGCCACTTTTGAAGTCCTTGGCTTGCTAGCAGCTATTGATTATCAATGCCGGGAACAAAATTGCCGAAAGTTTTTATTGAATCAGTACATATATGTGCACATGTCCGTAATTTTATCATTCGCAATTTTGACATTGTCGGAGTATTTGACAACTTAGGCATTGCGCCTAGAAAAAGGTGCCCCATCCGTCGATGTCAAAATCGCCGAAGGAGTACACTCCCTGGTACTGGTCTCCCCTGTAGTTGGGAGGCTCGCCTGTATACATTTTGGTGTTCCACTTGGCCCCGCCGTTCTCCGCAGCAGCCAGGAACTCCTGCTGGGCCTCGGCCCTCAGGCGCATCATTGATACATTGGGAGAGCCCGGAATTTCCGTGCTCTCCACCACCACTCTCGCCTGATTGTCAGGCACGCATTGGTAAGCAGGGTTCAAATCTGAATCGGGTGGCACCAGATCGATCATGCCATTGCCGAACGCAATGACACCTGCACCCCACTGTGCAGAAGGTCCGAGCAACTCTACATCAATTCTGATGTTTGCAGCGTGCTCATTTTTGTCGACCATCACATAGGTATGCTGAGAACCGAAAATATTGCTCTGCTCCATTTGTGACAGTGTTAAATTTCGGCAAGGTTGGCTGCTTGCAATCGACAGGAAATTGGTGACCCCGACAGCCAGACGCGCAAGGGTTATAACTGCAGGTAGAACCCAAAATTTGTCGATAAGGAGTAATGGAAGGGCACGACCACCAGTCACTAGTATTCGCTTCACCGGACACCTTTTTCAGCTTCCGGATAAAATTCAGCAAGAGCAGCGGCGATTAGATACTAAATATTGCGTTATTGGTTCGTACCGTACCCAGACAAAAATTGTACTAGTGACGCAATTGTACTAGGCGGAATGACAACTGCGCCCGGCAAATAAGTATTTATTGCTCCAACCCCACACCTAACTTGTTCCGGAGCTGTTCGAAGCGAAGAGCAATGGAGGGATCGGACCCGAGCCAGATTTGAGTGCGGAACATGATGGCTGGCCTACCTCACTCCGAACATTAAGGTGGACCCGGGTTCGAATCCTGTCAGTGCTATTCGCTTCGAACAGTTCCGGAACGATTTTTTTTGTGGGGGTGGAGCAATAAATTCTCGACATGCAGAAACAAATGTCGAATAGATTGTGCAAAAAAATATCGAAATCCTTATCATTATTTAAATATACAGCATAAAATTATGTTGCAGTAAAAAATAACTGTTAATTGAAGGCCGCAAAAAATTATCAACTACCCTTAAACTTGACCTCAGAAAGATCTCGAAAAATATATACAATATATGCGGCCACCTTTTTACACCCTACTGAAGCCCCACTCTAAAGATATAATACGAGCCGAAACTAGGGCGTCGTCTACCCGCAGCGAGACCCCAATTTCTTGTTTAAGTCGGTGCCGGCCCCTCCGGGGCTTCATCCTTGATCACCAGCGCAGTAAGCCACTTGTCGAGCTCCTTGCTCATCCTGATGTCGGCACACATTCCGTCGCTGCGCACGCGTGCTTCTAGCCGGAGAGCCGGAGCGACGCAGAGATAGCAATTCACAAGCTCGGGCTGGCGTGACGGTGGCCAATCCTCAACGTTGAGCGTGAAATGCAGGGGGTCATGCTTATCCCGCTTCCAAATCCGAACGGGAAGAATGCCGTTCCCGGCGAGGAACAGCTCCTTCTCCCGTCCGTTCCGGCCCTCGACCCACCTCTCGAAGTTCTCGTCTAACACGATCGGCCCGGCTTCGCTTACAACCTCAGCCAACCAGAACGGGTGGATGGGATCGTGATCCGTGTCCTTGTCCGATGGAACTGCCACATAGTCGTGGAGTCTCATCTGCCGGCCCATCGCCTCCCGCTTGTCCTTCAGCTGCTCCCCCCGCGTCACCATGCGAACCGGAGGGTTGGGCTGGCTCGGTGGCAGCAAACGGACAGTTTTCATCGAGCTTCCTGCATCATTGAACTCGATGATAAACGACCACTCGCTTAGACATCCCTCAAACCGCCCAGCCAAACAGGGCGGACAGTAGCAGGAATAGCGCCTAATCATCAAAAGGCCAGGGTCGGACTTGTCCAGTCGCCACCAATGCGCCTTCTTGATGCCAGGCACCTCCTCACCTCCGCGCGTCGGCCGGACTCGACGTCCTGTCATCAAATAGTTAGGGCAAAAAGAATACCGTTCAAGTTAGCAAAATTGACCAAAAATCAATAAAACAGGGTATAGCTGCAGAGAGACCCCTTACAAAAAAAAAATAACGACAAGACATCAAGTGATCAAAATTCGACACAGGGTATAGCTGCAGAGAGACCCCATTCGAATCATAATAACAACGTACGACAAGATATTAAGTGATCGAAATTCGACACAGGGTATAGCTGCAGAGAGACCCCATTCGAATCATAATAACAACGTACGACAAGATATCAAGTGATCGAAATTCGACACAGGGTATAGCTGCAGAGAGACCCCTTCATACCGATAGAACAAGCGAAATTTCATACCTAAAAGAAAAGCAACCCATTGACAGTATATAGGGTCTCTCTGCAGAGATACCTTTATTGGGTTTGAATTTTTATAGAACAGCGGCAGTTGACGTCTTAAAACCTGAAATAACACACAATTCCGTACCGGGGGTAAAAGGAAGAAGTGGCGAGTGACGTTCTCGGCCCGCGCGCGGGCCGACTCCCTGCTCGATGTCTTGCCGCCCTGCCAGTTCTGGTTCAAGTAGGCGACTAGCTGGTGGGTCTCAAGTATGTGCTGGTTTTCGGGAATCCTCTGCATTTCCCTCAAGACGCACTTGCACTTCGCTCCTTGACCATCCACCTCCCCCTTCCCATGCTGCTCCCCCATGTAGTGGAACTCAAAGGCCTGCAGGTCGGGATCCCCCATGAGCAGACCGTTAATCTGGTTAATCACGTACCTGGACTTAAACTGCACCGCGCAGTTGTCCGAGCACATGTACAGGTTTCGCACCTCTACCCCTACTTCTACCCGCAGGGTTTCCAGAATCTTGCGAAGAGCGTATACGAGTGCGCGCTCGCCCCGCTTGATACTGGAATCCCCCAGGAAAAAGAAGACGCGCTTTTCCAGCTCGCCGTTGAGCCGATAACGCACGATCATGGGCATCAGGATGTGGCTGCGCTTGTGGAAGTACTGCGACTGCAGTTGGACGTAGCTGCTGTTCTCGTAGTTCTCGGCCCAGTCGCCGTGCACGAGCACGTCCCCCTCTCTCAGATTCTTCTCCCGATCCTTGATTGTATCCGCCTGCGACCAGGCCGTAAAGCAGTGCACGGTGAACTTGTCCCACATCTTAAGAATCTCGTCCCGCAGCTCAGCTGGGGTGGACCTCATTTGGACTTGCTCGGGCCGCTTCACCTTCTTCGCCGCCCTGCCATCGGTCTCGCCCTGTTTCGCAAAGGTCCGCAGACAGTTTCGATTTGCAATAAAATCGCATTTCGATAAGATAACTGCAACTCACAAAGGGTCTCGCTGCAGCTATAGGTCACAAAAAAAAAAGTCAACAACATATTAACGGAGAAATAAAATCGAAACCAACTCACATTCACCCGTCGGGTCACAGTCTGCTCCACCATCTCGAACTTGAACCAATTCAGAATCTCCGTGGAATTCTTGTCCCGATCACACTGCACCCAGTTATTATGGATGCCGCATGATTCCTCAGGACAGAACCCCTCCACACACGCCATCTTCAGTATGCGGTGAACCCTCTCCGTCCTCGGCACCCCATCTTCGTCCTCCACCAGCCTCTCAGAAATGTCGAGGTCTTCCAGGTCCCGTCCCCGCCATTCATCTTCCCCCTCCCCCTCTTCCATCCCCCCGCCCATTCCGCCCCCTTCACGCAGCCCGTTATCCCTGCCGTCAGTCTCGGCGGACACCGGGCAGTGAAAGTGCTTGATCCAGTCCGTCGAGTGAATGGCTTTCCACATTCCGCAAGTACCGTCCGGCTCTCTGTACTTGGAGCATCCCGCACACTCCGCGCCACACTTGCAGTTCTTGCCGTGGTTCGCATTGGAGTGCTTGGTCCACGCCCCCATGGCCGACTGCATGGTGACGTGCTTCTCACACGCGCACAGGTTCCTCTCCTTCCACTTGCCCTTGATGCAATCGGGCGCGTATTTGCAGAAGGTCGTGTAGCCCACGTGAATGCCCACGTCCTTATCATACTGGTTACTCCTTTTGTTCCAGTACGCATGCTTTTCGAGAAAGTGATTGTACATGTCCTCCTTGGAGGTCATGTAATAGCGCGCTCCCTCAACGGCGACGAGCACCCCGTGATTGCCACGACCCTCCCTGCTGTAAGTGCGCTTGACATCCTTCATCTGGGAGGAGGCGCGCGACTCATCATCGTGCATCCACGCGTCCACTATCGCGTCAATCACGAATTGCGGCAAAGGGCGCCCCTTGCGAGCCTGCGCGTGTCTGAGGTAGTCCAACTTCTGCTGCCTTCGTATCGCGCGAATTCCGCGAATCTTCTTGGCGTCCATCCCCGTCAGGTTCTCCAACTCCGCGGCCGAAAACTCCTTCTCCAAGTCGTCACCACAGTAAAGCGTGGACATCAGCACCATCCTGACGTCTCTGTCTGCGTCGCTTTTGGTCAGACCATCAAAAAAGCCGTTAATCCGAGCCACCCAGAACCTGTTCAGTTCTGCCATCCGCTCCTGATTGTAAAGCTTTTTCGCCTCCTCATGATACTTCCCGTGACCTAGTTCAGCGGCCCTAGAGTTAAAGCCAGCAATCATCTGGTCGAAAGCCGGCCCCCGCCCCTCGGGTTTTGTCATCGCCTGAGCCGCTTCAAACGCCTGGTCAGCGAAATATTCCCCAATAACCCTCTTTGATTTCGAGTATTCTCCCGGCCGCTTGACTTCCTTGGCTTCAGGCTGCGCTGGATTCTGGTTCTCATCTCCGAAAACCCTTTTTGCGCCAGTTGACTGCTTCGTCCCGGTGTTCAACTTAATTGCACTGAATCCTGGACGACCGGACGCAAGGGCGAAAACTCCCACCCGTTCGCGTGCTGCATGCCATGACGACCGGCACAACGAAATCCATGCAAATCGAGTATCGTTGGGAAAAGCGACAATTACAGACAAAGTTCGAAAGTGTATCATTTTTTACCACGATTGGGGTCTAGCTGCAGCTAGACCCTTAGAGGGGCTTTTTCCGTTAGACGAAAAGATTACCTGATGTGGTGAACTTAGCATACCCCGACCAAGATTGGGGTCTCGCTGCAGCTAGACCCTTCATTGCGGCGTGCGATTGTTAAATCACAGACTTCTGATTCATTAATTTTATAGCAACCATAAAGAGGGTCTAGCTGCAGCGAGACCCTTGAATTTAAGCTATTGCTTGTGGTTATAAATGGTCTAGCTGCAGAGAGACCCCAATAAGGACGAAAAGATTTCAGGTTTTCCTCACCTTCGCGGCTCATTCTCTTATTAGTTCTCCCAGAACACTCAGATACCTGCATGGCGAGAATAACAAAAATAACACAGTAGCATTGATAAAATTGTTTATCAGAAAATATATATACTAATTACAGTATATTTTGCAAAAGATTTTATAATATATTGTGAATAGCATGGTTAAATTCCACATACTTTAATAATATGGTATGTTAAAGTATATAGAATCATTATTTAGTAAATCATTTACAAGAAAAAGTGGTATAGACTATTATTATTATATAGTTCGGCAATCTATGATAGTAAGACGTACCGGATGTCAGGTTTATCAGCGGCTCCAGGGCTATAGCGTCTCGCTGCAGCGTGATTGTTTGGTGCTATGACTGATTTCAGTAGATGTGCAGAAAAAAATTTATTTCCATGACCACACCAGGAATCGAACCCAGAACCTCATTGTACATTGACGCATGGTAACGATGTCAGCCAAACATCCGAATGTTCCCAGGTAAATGGGCTGGAGGTCGTCTCTTTTTATACCTGCGGCCACAAGCACGGGTGACGGCATATTGGATGTCGTCCAATCCGCTAGCTTGGTTCCAAAAGATGGGATCGAGCTTTTGCACCAGCGCCGCGCTTCCAGTTTTCAGTTCCGTGGGGAGGAACGAGGATGCCACGTTTCCAATTTTTTCAATACCGTTCAGCCCTGTGACGCCGCGTCCGTTTTGCGAATTGCGACCGTCCCATCGCCCATCGAAAAAGAAGCGCAGCCGCAGAGAGACCCCATAGCTGATACGAGCTGCCATATCGTTTCGACGTTTGCATGCTACCTGCTGGATTATAAAATCCTACGTTGATACCTGCCTGGTGCCGGAAGTTTACAAGGAAATCGGTCTGCTTTCGCCGCACAACGAAAAAAAGGTGAGCTTTTGCCGCATCCTGGATGGTAGGCTGACTAAAATTGTTCTATCAAAAACGGCAACTAAACAGCGCATGCACGCCGACGACACAGTTAGCCAGCTGGGCGAAGACATGTCCTTGCTGCCATCGCAAGAAACTCTATGTTGCAGCAAGAGTGATAAAAATGTCTGGCTTCCTTCTTTTCGTTGCTAGCTAAACCCTGCAGACATCTCGGTAGAGTCAGCTAAGCCGATCCTAATCCACATCTGGCATCCATCCCTTTAGTCTAGTTGCCATGGAGCGTTTCTTGGTCTCGCACATGTCGATCATGGTGGTGCTAGGCTTTCACTTGGGTCACCCTTTCCATGTTTGCTATGCCTTTGGTCTGGTTAGGTTATAGGTGTAGATGTGCACATACTGCATTTGCTGCGTTTCTAATCGGTGCTCCTGTTTGATGCTTTTTTTCCCCTTCATATCGTTTCGACGTTTGCATGCTACCTGCCGGATTATAACATCGGACGTTGCTACCTGCCTGCATAACGATAGTTTGCAAGAAATCTTCATTTTGCCGAAACACAAAAAAAGGTGATCTTTTGCCGCAACGTGGATGGTAGGCTGACTAAAATTGTGCTGCTACGTATCAATACATGTGGGGGGGTGCTGCTACGTATCAATACATGTGGGGGGGTGCTGCTACGTATCAATACATGTGGGGGGGTGCTGCTACGTATCAATACACGTGGGGGGGTGCTGCTACGTATCAATACATGTGGGGGGGTGCTGCTACGTATCAATACATGTGGGGGGGTGCTGCTACGTATCAATACATGTGGGGGGGTGCTGCTACGTATCAATACACGTGGGGGGGTGCTGCTACGTATCAATACATGTGGGGGGGTGCTGCTACGTATCAATACATGTGGGGGGGTGCTGCTACGTATCAATACATGTGGGGGGGTGCTGCTACGTATCAATACATGTGGGGGGTGCTGCTACGTATCAATACATGTGGGGGGGTGCTGCTACGTATCAATACATGTGGGGGGGTGCTGCTACGTATCAATACATGTGGGGGGGTGCTGCTACGTATCAATACATGTGGGGGGGTGCTGCTACGTATCAATACATGTGGGGGGGTGCTGCTACGTATCAATACATGTGGGGGGTGCTGCTACGTATCAATACATGTGGGGGGGTGCTGCTACGTATCAATACATGTGGGGGGGTGCTGCTACGTATCAATACATGTGGGGGGGTGCTACGTATCAATACATGTGGGGGGGTGCTGCTACGTATCAATACATGTGGGGGGGTGCTGCTACGTATCAATACATGTGGGGGGGTGCTGCTACGTATCAATACATGTGGGGGGGTGCTGCTACGTATCAATACATGTGGGGGGGTGCTGCTACGTATCAATACATGTGGGGGGGTGCTGCTACGTATCAATACATGTGGGGGGGTGCTGCTACGTATCAATACATGTGGGGGGGTGCTGCTACGTATCAATACATGTGGGGGGGTGCTACGTATCAATACATGTGGGGGGGTGCTGCTACGTATCAATACATGTGGGGGGGTGCTGCTACGTATCAATACATGTGGGGGGGTGCTGCTACGTATCAATACATGTGGGGGGGTGCTGCTACGTATCAATACATGTGGGGGGGTGCTGCTACGTATCAATACATGTGGGGGGGTGCTGCTACGTATCAATACATGTGGGGGGGTGCTGCTACGTATCAATACATGTGGGGGGGTGCTGCTACGTATCAATACATGTGGGGGGGTGCTGCTACGTATCAATACATGTGGGGGGGTGCTGCTACGTATCAATACATGTGGGGGGGTGCTGCTACGTATCAATACATGTGGGGGGGTGCTGCTACGTATCAATACATGTGGGGGGTGCTGCTACGTATCAATACATGTGGGGGGTGCTGCTACGTATCAATACATGTGGGGGGGTGCTACGTATCAATACATGTGGGGGGGTGCTGCTACGTATCAATACATGTGGGGGGTGCTGCTACGTATCAATACATGTGGGGGGGTGCTGCTACGTATCAATACATGTGGGGGGGTGCTGCTACGTATCAATACATGTGGGGGGGTGCTACGTATCAATACATGTGGGGGGGTGCTGCTACGTATCAATACATGTGGGGGGGTGCTACGTATCAATACATGTGGGGGGGTGCTGCTACGTATCAATACATGTGGGGGGTGCTGCTACGTATCAATACATGTGGGGGGTGCTGCTACGTATCAATACATGTGGGGGGGTGCTGCTACGTATCAATACATGTGGGGGGGTGCTGCTACGTATCAATACATGTGGGGGGGTGCTGCTACGTATCAATACATGTGGGGGGGTGCTGCTACGTATCAATACATGTGGGGGGGTGCTACGTATCAATACATGTGGGGGGGTGCTGCTACGTATCAATACATGTGGGGGGGCTGCTACGTATCAATACATGTGGGGGGGTGCTGCTACGTATCAATACATGTGGGGGGGTGCTGCTACGTATCAATACATGTGGGGGGGTGCTGCTACGTATCAATACATGTGGGGGGGTGCTACGTATCAATACATGTGGGGGGGTGCTGCTACGTATCAATACATGTGGGGGGTGATGCTACGTATCATTTATTTATTCATGCCATCATCCCCCCACATTTAATTATTAATGCCATCACCCCCCACATTCTTTTATTCATGCAGCATCACCCCCACATTTATTTATTCATGCCATCACCCCCCACATTTAATTATTAATGCCAGCACCCCCCAACATTCATTTATTCATGCCATCACACCCCCACATTTTTTATTCATGGCAGCACCCCCCACATTTATTTATTCATGCCATCACCCCCCCACATTTATTATTAATGCCAGCACCCCCCAACATTCATTTATTCATGCCATCACACCCCCACATTCTTTTATTCATGGCAGCACCCCCCACATTCTTTTATTCATGGCAGCACCCCCCACATTTATTTATTCATGCCATCACACCCCCACATTCTTTTATTCATGGCAGCACCCCCCCACATTTATTTATTCATGCCATCACCCCCCACATTTAATTATTAATGCCAGCACCCCCCAACATTCATTTATTCATGCCATCACACCCCCACATTCTTTTATTCATGGCAGCACCCCCCCATTTATTTATTCATGCCATCACCCCCCCACATTTAATTATTAATGCCAGCACCCCCACATGCATTTATACATAGCATCCCCCCCCACATGTATTTATACGTAGCTTCCCCCCCCACATGTATTTATACGTGGTCGTAAGGGTCTCGCTGCGGGTAGACCCTCGGAATTTTGTTTTTGTATTGACGTTAGGGTCTCGCTGCAGCGAGACCCCAAGGAATGTCAATTTTTCATGTTTTCATGATGGGGGGTCTTTCTTTTCTCACCCTTAAAATGATTTGTTTTTGTATCGGTGTTAGGGTCTCGCTGCAGCGAGACCCCTACGAATGTCGACTTTTAATGTTTGCAAGATGGGAGGGGGCTTTCTTCGCTCACCCTAAAAATTATTTGTTTTTGTTTGACGTTAGGGTCTCGCTGCAGCGAGACCCCAAGGAATGTATACTTTTTTATGTTTGCATGATGGGAGGTTGCTTGTTTACGCTCACCCTAAAAATGATTTGTTTTTGCTTGAAGTGAGGGTCTCGCTGCAGCGAGACGCCAAAGTTTTGCATTAAACTAAATGTCCCTTTTAGAATCCACGAAAGGGTCTAGCTGCAGCGAGACCCTCCCATCGTTTTTCTGCCGGCGATTCAGATTCTGAATGACATTTGTGAAACTTGCTTTTTTGATATTGTTCTGCAGATGTCGTCCTCCTATTCCGATTCTGTCAAGGCCACTCCCGTTTCACCCAAGATGACGGCGAACACCTCGCCGGACCGAACGGCAACGGAGGAGTTTCCTTCGTTGCAGTTCGGTCCCGTAAAAGATCTTGCGAGGTCCCCCCCACCGAGTCCCTCGCCCTCCAAGTCCAACTTGCCCCCCAGCGAGTTGGACAGAATTATACCCCCACCTCTCTCGCTGCTGCGTCTCGCGCTCCGTCCCGCTCTCCGCCCCGTAAGTCTCCATCGCCGCCCCCAAGTCGGCCGGAGCTACTGCGTCCCGCTCGCCGCCCCGCAAGTCCCCAAGTCCCCGCAACTGCGACCCGTTCGCCGAACCGCAAGTCCCCCTCTCCGCCCAAAGTTCCCCCCGTACCGCGTCCCGCTCTCCTTCTCGCAAGTCCCCCTCGCCGTCAACCAAGAACCCCGCAACTGCGACCCGCTCGCCGTCCCGCTCTGCTTCCCCCAAGTCCCGCTCGCCGCCACCAAGTCCCCCGCTGCTGCGTCCCGCTCGCCGTCCCCCAAGCATTCCAGTTCTAAGCGTAAGCCTGCGGCCGAGTGGGTAGAGGAAGACGACCGCACCAAA
>RPFO01001189.1:107500-140404 GCA_009746045.1 Mesostigma viride | reverse complement strand
GGTTGTGGAAACACGTTCCTGTTGTTGTGGGATACTTGTTCCTCGTTGTGGGAAACACGTTCCTGGTTGTGGGAAACACGTTCCTGGTTGTGGGAAACACGTTCCTGGTTGTGGGAAACACGTTCCTGGTTGTGGGAAACACGTTCCTGGTTGTGGGAAACACGTTCCTGGTTGTGGGATACACGTTCCTGGTTGTGGGATACACGTTCCTGGTTGTGGGAAACACGTTCCTGGTTGTAGGATACTTGTTCTTGGTTGTGGGAAACACGTTCCTGGTTGTGGGAAACACGTTCCTGGTTGTGGGATACTTGTTCCTGGTTGTGGGAAACACGTTCCTGGTTGTGGGAAACACGTTCCTGGTTGTAGGATACACGTTCCTGGTTGTGGGAAACACGTTCCTGGTTGTGGGAAACACGTTCCTGGTTGTGGGAAACACGTTCCTGGTTGTGGGAAACACGTTCCTGGTTGTGGGATACACGTTCCTGGTTGTGGGAAACACGTTCCTGGTTGTGGGAAACACGTTCCTGGTTGTGGGAAACACGTTCCTGGTTGTGGGAAACACGTTCCTGGTTGTGGGAAACACGTTCCTGGTTGTAGGATAGTCGAGCCTAGTTGTGGGATGTGTTCCTGGTCCAAATATAAAGGGGCACGGGAATTAGCGATAGCATAGGGGGCTCGGGAATAACGTTAGCAGAGGGGCACGGGCACTAACGTTAGTGAAGGGGCACGGGCACTAACGTTAGCAGAGGGGGCTGGGCACTAACGTTAGTAAAGGGGCACGGGCACTAACGTTAGCAGAGGGGGCTGGGCACTATCGTTAGTAAAGGGGCACGGGCACTAACGATAGCAGAGGGGGCTGGGCACTAACGTTAGTAAAGGGGCACGGGCACTAACGTAAAGTCTTTACCACAAGGGTTTGCTCACATGACGCTCGGGATCGCTTGGGACCTATTTATGGTAACGTGAGATAGGCCAGCTTTGAGAAAGCGAGGTAGTAAATCTATAACTTGGGGGAGAGGCCGGGTTTTGAGGAATCTACTACTGCATTAAACTAATTTACATAAAAACCTTTGAAATAAATGTCTTTTTGTGAATGCATGCAGACCGTGACGTCATGGTGGGAGGTCAAAGCTCCTCTCTTGGTGTTCGGGAAGATGCCCGGACCTGCATTGAGGACTTGACAGGTGAATCGTGATGTATGTTTTATACACATGAATAACAACCTAACAATGTTGTTGATTTGTTCGCATTTGATTGTAGTATCATTTAAGTTTTTGTAAGTTGTTCTCTACCTGAACTACATGCCGGATTGCTTTTTTGTACATGGCCATATATTTTTGCTCACAGGAAATCACACACAAATTGTCCAATACACATGACCATGCACCCACACATGATGTCGATCGGTTCTCGGTTTGGTAGTCTCGGTAAGGTATACTTTTTTTTGTTAATTTACATATGTCAAGAATGGCACACACATACGCTTAGCAGAATGCGGGTTTATTACCAGGGGCGTGTTTGGCATGTTCCCAAGTCCGATAATATCTTCTTGTCTTCCTTTGTATGCATGCAGGTGTTACGTCGCGTAACTTTTGTTGTTGTTACGGACGTAAATTAGGTCCCTTGTTGCCTCAGCCATTCCGGAGCAGTTCGCTGACTTTCCTAGGCTTACGTGTAGTAAGGACCTTTTGGCCGGTCGGTACCGGGCCTTGTGACGTGGCACTTGTACAGTATGGTGGTTCGGTGCAGTCGCGCCGCGCTGCGTACTTTAGTAGTGGTCCTTTTATCCTGCGTGTGAACCTTGTGGACGTGCGTTGGTCCTGTGTGCGAGGGTCGATGTCGGCCCGAGCATACACGCCTGTCGGCGATCATTTATGCAGCAGTTGTCCTTCGTGAATGGCACTCGGCGTGTGTTAAATGAATTAACACATATAGGCTTGGGTCACGGCAGTGTAGTATTGTTTCCTTCGTAGTACCCTGGTTTTATTCGGTATATGGCGTATTATAAGGGAATGCATTGAGAAGCAGCGTCGTCGCGTCCTAGGTCTTATAGCCAATATAGCTCCTCACTCCTCGGTAGGTGCCTCCTCACTAGTTTAGGTAAGGTTAGGCGAGATGTTTGGGATAGAGTCGAGCCAGGACGTAACAATGGTAGCGGAGGTTTAGGTAGACGCGACGAAGTTCCCTTGCAACCCTATACGCCAGAGGCCTTCCGCGGCCAGGGCACAGAAGAAGACAACCTCTTGACAGGTAATGGGCGGGTCGCCGTCAAGCTAGGGGGGTAGTGCTGCCCGATTCGGGACACGCCCTGCCTAGACGTTAGACCTGCTCAAAGCGGATGAACTCCTCACGTAGCTAGTTCCTTTTCCTTTTCCTTCTGTTTGTGCATTTCCTTGCTGGGTGCTGTTTGACGTTAGCTAGTGGGTTTGACGGTTCAATAGTGATGGATAGTGGGACGATTAGCGTCCCTTTAGACTACACCTCTTTTCCGTGCACGCTGCTGCGTTTTCTTATATGCTCGTTAGCTCTAGGCGAGCATCATAGATGCTTTGTGGGGGGGGGAGGAGAGGTAGGACCTCCTCCACCTCAAGTGCCTCCTATCCGTTCATTAGGAATCGGCTAGAATAGGAAAGTGCCTTGGAATAGATTCGGCTAGTCGCCGATGCTAGAACGTTGTTCATCGCCTTCCACTCTCTTTTACGCTTGGATGTATATGCCTACGTTTAGACCCTTGTGGTTGGTGTTGTACCCCACAGTAGGAGTTACGGCGTTGGTCATCGACGACCATTTGGGCGCCATCTTTCAACGACTCCCATATCAGTGCCTACTATTGCCTATGAAACCTGATCGGTCTTCCCCTACCCCTGCCTTCAAGGTACAAGGTAACCCTACTGATACCCCTAAGGTTAGGGCTGCCCAGCAACGGGCCAGTGAGCCAATACGTCCTCCCCCTGTCACTATACTTCTACCCTTCCTGCAGCCCTACCTCTGGTGCTGTACCCCCAAGACGTTCTTTTCCTGCTCCTCTTGCTCGCCCTTCGGTAGATAGCCTTGTTTTGGTTTCACTACCTCCATCTCCCCCTCGTCCTACGGTGTCATCCTCCTCTAGTGTAGATACTCCTCTCACCTTAGAGTTTGGCTCCCTATCCATTACTGTTGTTAAAAAGGATTGATTTTAATTTTGTTCCTGCTGCATACCTTCAAGGTTTTTCCTTTTTCCTTTGTTGCTTTCTTCTAGATTCCTATTCCTTTACGTAATTAAAGATGGATCCAGTGGGTGGAGATATGTCGCCTATACCTACCAATAATAATAATAATAATAATAATACTAATAACACTAACAATGACAATACTCGTGGTAACCGACGGGACTCCTTGGAAACGGTACACCATCTCACCCCTCAAGGTATTCTGCGTACCTCACCTCCTTCTCCTGTTGCTGGTGGTCGCCGTCGTCCCTCAATTACCCCTCCTACCTATGAACAACGTATGCAAGTCAGATTTAGTGATGACCCTTCCCTTACCTTGAACCAGGCCCCTGCCCCTCTTGCAACCTTGGCTCAACCCCCAGCAGGTCCTCACTAACTAACAATGTTTCTAGGCCTCCTTCCCACTCTGTGCCTTCCATGCCTGCTTTTAACACGGGTCGTACCTCTGCCCCTGTCGGCCCCTCTGGGCGCCCTAGTGCAGTTCCATTTTACCCACCTGCTTCCTGGTCCTACCCTGAGACGGCCTATGAGGCAGCCCAGGTCCCTACCCGTGTGGCTGATTTAGAAGTAATAGTGATTTCAGCACCATGCCCCTAGATGATAGAAATTATGATCATTTTGCCTACTCCTCTCTTCGTGAGCAATATACTGTTCCTTTCTCCTATGGGCACCAGTCTGAAACGGTGGCCCCTTCTCGACCCCTACCCAAAACCTTTCCTCTTCCTTCCTTCTATCCCGCTTATGTAGCAGTGGAAGATAGTGGCCCTATGGGAAAAACTGACTCTTCGAATCCCCCTAAGCCTCCTGCTCTTCCCCTCTTTGCTAACCTTCCCAATTAGCTGGATGTCAAGTCTACCCCTCAACAGTTTTTCACTTTTATTATGTTGCTTACCCAGAACACAGAGTCGTGGCAGAATCATAATAGATGGCGTCTCTCTGATGCTGTTTTAGTCCCTCACTATCTTACTACCTGTATTACCCCTGAGCTTGCCAACCTCATCCAGTGTGAATCCTTGGCCTCTCATGCCTACCCTAACTCAGTAGCAGGATTGTTTTAGCGGTTAGAGAGCCATTTAGTTCCTCCTGATGCAGATTGGCAGGATAGATTAGCCTTTGGTACTTTGCAGCAAGGTACTAAACCGTTTAAGGAATATATGAAAGAACTTGATGCACAGATGGTACGAATTAGGGATTTGTCGGGCGCAGAAGTACGTGCTCGTTTCCTTCAAGGCCTCAGTAGACCCTTATTACGTGAGGTAAAACGCCAGTTCTCTGCCTACCGTTTCACTGATCTGCCCCTCAAGCATGTGCGACAACGTCTATTAAAGAGTAGCAGATTTCTTTACCACTCCTCTTCCTACCCATCTCCTCCGTGTTGCTGATTGCATGTATGCTCATGCTCCTTTGTGTACTAGGGTTCATAACCTTGTCCTCACTCCTGAAGAAGAATAGGCATATGTAGAAGAATTCGATATTTGCGTTACAGATATATCTGCATTGGATGTGTCTCACATCTCGTGTTATCATTGTCATGAGGTGGGCCATCTTAAGGCGGAGTGCCCCAAGTTCCTTTCTGGTGCTCCCCCTCATCCCGATGCTCGCCCTCCTCGTACCCCTCAGCGTGCTCCTATTCGTCCCACTCCAGGACGCATTCCCTCAGCTACCCCTAGTAGGCTGAATGTTGTGCAGACAGGACCCTCAGGGTTCCCCTATGATAATCAGGCTCCTGCACCCTCTTCGCTCCCTCGCGACCCTCCAGCAGTGGCTTTTTCGCCAGGGACTTCTTCGGGGTTAGTCCCAATGGATGTGGGGGGGGAGGGGGAACAGTAGGCCTGTCAGCCGGGGGTAACCTGGACAGGTCCTTAGATAGTACCCCAGATAATAATTTTTGCCTGCCTGTTTTCATAACTTCTGTAGGAGCTGAATCATCCCTACCCTTACGTGTTCGTCCTCTTATGTTTTGGAATGGTGGCTTAACCGTTCCCCACACTGTTGTAGACCCCTTCTTGCATGCTGATGAACTTTTGAATGTCTGTGTGTTAGTGGATAGCGGTGCGGCTAGCTCCTTTGTGAGCGAGGCCCTAGTTAGGCGTTTAGAACTAGTCCCTATCCCTCACACCAAGCCTGTCACTGTTCATTATGCTGACGGTCGCACCAGTCATTCCCCGGGTACGGTGTCCCTTCCCCTGGTCATACAAGGACGTACTGTCAACCTGACGGCCACTATAGGCCCTATCACTACCGCTGATGTATTACTAGGATTAGATTGGCACCAGGATAATAAGATTACCATTAATTATGTTACCATGGTCATTTGGTTTCCAGATAGCTCTTACTGGGTACCAGAACGTCATTATAAAGTAGAAAATTTATCCTTGGTAGATATTACTCCTCCTACACCTGTTGATCCTCCTGTAAGACCTATACCTGAAGTATTAATGTCCAATGATGAGTTGCGATCTGAATTAAAGGAATATGGATATTTATTATGTATGTTCCTTCAGTTAGAAGTACAGGAGATACCTATCACTAATAATAGTGTGGATATAGATGTAAACACAGTGGATACAATAGGAGTGGGATATACTGAAAACGAAATAGTAAGATACATGGCTGTGATAGATTCCTCCAAAGTTTTTGAAGAAAAGAGTCCTTCTTATCCTCCTCCTCGTTCTGTTTTACACCGTGTAGTTATTAAGGACGGTGCAGTTCCTACGCACTCTCCGATGTATAGAATGGGCCCTACCGAGTTAAAGGAACTAAAACAGATTTTAGTGTCACTATTAGAAGCAGGATTGATAGAGCCTAGTAACTCCCCCTACTCAGCTGGTGTCCTGTTAGTTCCTAAGCCAAATGGCAAGTTTCGCCTAGTTACTGATTATAGGAAGTTAAATGACATTACTGTGAAGTCTAAATACCCTCTACCTCGTATTGATGATATATTTAATAAGGTTAAAGGTTCCACTTGTTTCACGGTACTGGATTGTGCGGATGGTTTTTGGCAACTGCGTATAGCCCCTGAGGATTGCCATAAAACCGCCTTTGCTACCCCTTTTTGGTCATTATCAGTTTAGAGTAGCGGCCATGAGACTCTGTAACTCTCCTGCCTCTTTTCAAATGTTAATGAATGAAGTGCTTAGACCTGTTATGGGTAATTCTCACCTTCCTCAAGTGTCATCTGATTTAAAGGATCCGTCCTTCTCCTCTGTTTCTTTATCTGAGCATGACCGTTCTTGTGCTCAAGCTTACTTAGATGATATCCTTATTTACTCTCCTGATTTTGAAACGCACCTACGTGCTTTAAAGAAAGTATTAGAGATAATGGCTGAAAATTCCTTGTGGGCTCGCCGTGCTAAAGTTGTTCTGGTAGGAGTGTACCATTTTTAGGACATGTTTTGTCAGATGCCGGGGTCGCTACCGACCCGGATAAAACTAAGTCAATTCAGGAATGGCCTACCCCTACCGACGTTAAAGGTGTACGTAGTTTTCTAGGGATTGCCTCTTACTATAGGCGTTTTATCCCGCGTTTCGCAACTATAGCAGCCCCTATTAATCATTTATTAAAGAAGGATATCCCCTTTGTCTGGAGTAGTGAATGTCAGTCGGCTTTTCAGTGTCTAAAATCCCTACTCCTCTCTCCTCCCGTACTCATCCTACCGGATACTACTAAACCCTTTGTGGTAGCTACAGACGCTAGTAAGGTAGCTATCGGGGGCGTCCTTCTCCAGGATCAGGGTCAGGGCTTACAGCCAATTGAGTATATCTCTAGGACAATGCTCCCTGCGGAGCGTAACTATCCCGTACACCAGCAGGAACTCTTAGCGGTGGTGTATTGTTGCCACGCGTGGCAGCACTTTCTTAAAGGTGCTCAATTTGATGTCTGCCTGAATGAACCCTGTGAGATAGATCCTTATAGATTAGTTATTCAAACGGATCACCGTCCCCTTTCCCATCTTCTCTCCCAACCCAACCTTACCCCTCGTCAAGCGCGCTGGATGGAGTTTTTAGCACAGTTTTCCCCTTTTAAACTTCAGTATGTTCATGGTGTAGATAACATAGTACCAGATGCACTCTCCCGTCGCGCAGATTACTCCTTTTTCGAGGACCTGGATGCTCTCAATACTACTCTAGTTCCTACTACTATGGGTGTAACCCCTTATGGTGAACTACCTGATGATGAATCCTCTGCCTATCTCTTTCATACTGCTGTTCGCATGCCTGATCTCCTTTCTCACGTAGGACTCTCTCTCCCGTGTGAGGCCCTTCCTGTGGTCTCGGTGGGGGGGAGGGGAAAAATAAAATTTCCATACCGCTTAGCCATATAGCGACTAGGTCAGGAAAGTCTTATGATAACATAGTCCCTCTAGGACCTCCCCTTCTCTTTGGCAAGGCGGTAGGAGACCTCTTTAAACCTGTTCTGGATACCTCTGTAGCGATGCCTACCTCTGATCTTGAACGCCTTATTAGTAGATTTACGGCCACTGAGCCGGAAGCTTTAGCTGCCATTGCAGCCCTTCCCCAACAATTAGGCAAGCACCCTTGTAAATTTGTAGGTGGGTTTTTATATGTGCAAATAGCCGATTCTCCCCCTCAATGGCGCCTGTATGTCCCTCCTATCTGTCGCTCCTCCTTGCTCTTTGAGTTGCATGACTTAGCTGCTCATCAGGGTGGTAAACGGGTACGGGACCTAGTAGCCCGCTCTTACTACTGGAGGTGTTCCCCTGGCTTCCGGGCGAGGGCGAGGCAGATATAGATGACAACCCCTGTGACCTCCTACGGGCGGTCGAGTTCATGGAGATCGCGGACCAGACAGCGGGAGTAGCATTTGGCGACCCTTCCCCTACGGACGCACCAGTCGAGGCACAGTACACGCCAGAGTATTCGGCCTCCCCTGCAGCGTCCTCCTCCTCAGTGTCGGCTCCTTCCCCTGTCCCGTCTTCACCACGGTCGACCCGGCGCGCGTCGGTGGAGCCTACCCGTTTGGGCTCGGATCGTGAGCCTGATCCTCTCTCGGCGACTGTTTCTGCGATGCAGGCACAGATCCAGTCCCTGACCGCGGCTTTCGGGGCCTTCATGGCGGCCCAGGCGCATGCTCCAGCCACGCCAGGTGGGGTGTCTTTTGTATCTGTGCCCCCTTCCCCTTCGGTTGCCTCGGCGCCTACGGTTTCGCCCGCGCTGTGCGAGCCCTCGGTAGCTGCGGTTTCTTCTGTTGCTGCGGCTCCTACGCCTCCGGCTGTCTCTGCGCCTGCTACCGACGTACCTGCGCCTCTGCGCGAGTCTTCCGCCCCAGCGGCCGCGCCCGCCGTCGTCGCTTCCGGGCCCCCCACAGCGCCAGCGCCGCCATCGCGGGGTTTCTTTAGCGACCCGGGCGGTCTTCCCAGGCTTTGGGAGGGTGGTCCTCCGCAGAGGATTCCGGTGCCCGACTGGAGCTTGGATGGTAACCAGTCGTATGCCGGATTGCCTGTCCCTACGGGCCCTGTTTTCAACATGTGGCCTGGGGGTGCGCCGCCACCGGAGACCGGAGCGCCAGCTGCGGTGGCGGGTCCGTCGCGACCCCCTCCGGCAGCAGGTCCGACGCGACCTCCTGTTGTACCGGCGCCGTCTGCGTCTGTGCCGGTTCCTATACCCCTGCTTCGGCCCCTGTCCCTTCGGCCCCGCGGTCTTTGGCTGCGGTTGTTCGGGCCAGCGGCCCTGATCCTCGCGCCACCCGCGCTGCTGATTCCCTCCGGGAGTTGTCCGAGGGCGATCAGGATCGGGTCCCTTCTGTGGTGCATGCGACGCCGGAGTCGCGCGACACGCCTGTCCTTGGGTACGGTATGTCTGCGCACGCCTGCCGACAGTGTGACCTGCCGCGCGCCTCCGCCGAGCTTGCCATTTCGCCCATGTCCCTCGGGTTCTCCCAGGTGTGTCGGGCGCCGCGGGACCGTGGCCTACCCATTGAGACTGATCGGCCTCCTTTCGATATGGTTATTGTAGCTGATCCTGTGTTCCAGGGCGAGATCCTGGTTCGGCGCGTTCTGTATCGCTGGGCTAGGCGTCACAATGACTTGGACACCTACGGTGGGTTCCAGTGGGCTTACCCTCCGCCTCTGGGCATTATGGCCTCAGATGCCCTTACGGTAGAGTTTCCTGTGGTGCCGGGTGCTACGTACAGCACGGTTCTCCAGCCCATCCTAGAGTGGGATGCCCGTCGTCCAGCGCCCATCCCGGGCCAGGGTCTGGACTCCCGTGGCCATCCTCCTCCTCGGGCTAGCGACTACCTCGAGACGTTCGGGTCGCGACAGTGTGCCCGTCGGTGGCGCTTCCGTGAGGTTCGGCACATCCGGATGTGGCCGTCTGACGTGGAGCCCCTGGTAGATCTGTTCTTCCCGACGGGTTTGCGCTCTCGGATCCGGTATCATCGCCTACTCCTGCGGGCTCTCTGCTTGATCGCGGTAGAGCCTTTCCTACGCCTCTTTGCCTGTGGTTTCCTGGACTGGGCCCGTGGCCAGGTCGTTCTTACGCAGCATAGGTATTACTGGGCCTTCCTGGGTCTTTTTCCTGATGGCGTGTGGGCCGATGTTTTCCTCACTGTAGATAGGCATGACAATGCCGATGATGTGGCCCACTACCATGCGTATCTGGATGTTCTGCTGGCCTCGCGTGGCACTTATCAGACTGATGGCAACTAGATAGAGGGCCTTAGGCCCGACCTGAGGGTGTTGTCCCTCCGGTATATAGAGTCGCCCTCACGTTCTGGCCAGTTGACTGGTCGTTCTTGGTCCTTGGTACTGATTTGTTTACTCTGTGTGTCCTGCCCAGTGCCGTCCCCCCCGGCAAGGACTCTGTTCCAGGCAGTTAGGGGAACCTACCACCAGGCTTGGTGCTGGTTAACCCTACACCTCCCGGCGTGGTGGTGGAGACCGAGTTAATACGTTGGTGCTTTGTATCTTGGATGGCCTGCCGATTGTGTTGGTGTGTGCTGGGTGCATTAGGTTTCCTATCCCTTGGTTTCCTCCCTGTGCGTAGGGAGAGGGCTCCCTACCTTTGTGGGGGGGGGTGTTACGTCGCGTAACTTTTGTTGTTGTTACGGACGTAAATTAGGTCCCTTGTTGCCTCAGCCATTCCGGAGCAGTTCGCTGACTTTCCTAGGCTTACGTGTAGTAAGGACCTTTTGGCCGGTCGGTACCGGGCCTTGTGACGTGGCACTTGTACAGTATGGTGGTTCGGTGCAGTCGCGCCGCGCTGCGTACTTTAGTAGTGGTCCTTTTATCCTGCGTGTGAACCTTGTGGACGTGCGTTGGTCCTGTGTGCGAGGGTCGATGTCGGCCCGAGCATACACGCCTGTCGGCGATCATTTATGCAGCAGTTGTCCTTCGTGAATGGCACTCGGCGTGTGTTAAATGAATTAACACATATAGGCTTGGGTCACGGCAGTGTAGTATTGTTTCCTTCGTAGTACCCTGGTTTTATTCGGTATATGGCGTATTATAAGGGAATGCATTGAGAAGCAGCGTCGTCGCGTCCTAGGTCTTATAGCCAATATAGCTCCTCACTCCTCGGTAGGTGCCTCCTCACTAGTTTAGGTAAGGTTAGGCGAGATGTTTGGGATAGAGTCGAGCCAGGACGTAACAGCAGGCCCTGACCTAGAGGTAGAAGGAGCAGGTATACCGGGAAGACACCGCCACACCTGACGTGGGACGAACGAGCGCGACCTGTGCGACATCCTCCTGTGGCTCAAGTGCTGAAGAAGAGTTGCTCGCGGTTGTGTTAACCCATTCCCGATACCGATACAGATGTCCAGCACTAAAGGGCCTCTATGGAGCTTTTATTGAGAAAAACGTGGCAACTTGCACAGCGATGGAGTGTAGGGTAGAGGGTTGTAGACCCGCCCTGCGCACGCCTGTGAGGGTGCTCCGGTATGTAGTGTGCATCCTTTGTGTGTGTTATCATTAGTTGGCCTACTCACTACCAAGTGGGAGTGTAATTGTTCGTGGTGGGACTCAGTCCTGCCTTGGATGCCGTCCGCCCCGGCAAGCCCTCCTCCAGGCAGTCAGGGGAACCACCATTGGGGGGAGGTGGCTCAATTGATGGAGGTGGTAAGCCCCTGCACCGATTGGCTAGTCGGTCGAATCCCACCAGATGACGTAACTCTCACTGCGTAATGGGAAGCTAATTGGTGGTGGCATAGTCATGGGATGCGTAGGTCTACTTCATGATTACCCGCTATCTTACTTTGTTTTTATCGTGGTCCTCTCTACTGCTGCAAGGGGCTCCCTACCTGTTGGGGGCGGGGGGGCGGGTTATCTTTGTTAGTTACGCCGTCTCTCAGTGGCGTTGCGTCCGTTCGATATGGACTTGCCTACAGAGGGTGGTACTGACGTGTTGATCGGGAGTTCCGGTTGAGCCTGTGATACATTATTTTTCAATTTGCGTTTCAATTTGCGGTGGTTGATGAAGCATGACTATATGGTTGTCTCCTTGATATGCTGTATAGTTTTCGGAAGACACCGACGCACGGCTGACACGCATGGTTGACACACTCCTGTTTTCTCCCCACGGGCCCCGCGGCCCGTTGCTAGCCAGGGTAGAAGTCCGCAGGTGGAGGTTATTGGTCCTGAGGATAGCCGCTACACTACCGCCTCGTCTGCCATTACAGTAGAGGACAGCTCGGATGAGGATTACATCCCCATCTAGTGCTTAACGGTTGGGGGATGATGCAGACGATATTTGTTTAAACTTTTGTGTAATTATTTTTCTAATGAGATTAGCATAGTACTCCGTGGCATGCCTTTGCGCATGACACGCAAGTACTTACTTACTTACTTACTTACTTACTTATGGTTGACACTATACGTACCAACTTGATTATTTGGGTGGTTATGCCCTTTCATACGGCTTCGATCACGATGCATGGATTTACATTTCCCTTCCTTATTTAAGTGAATGACATGGGGAGACATGCTGTAGGACTTGGCGCACTTTGCCTGAGCAAGGTGTGACAATTAATTCACCGCTATAAATGTGAATGGACCAAGTTCGTCGAAACGGGGAAATAACGTTACTTGATACTAGATTTAGGGAGGTCCTGTGTTCGTAACTTGCTGGTAGCTACTGTGGTTTCTCATTTTCGGTGTTGTCCGTGGAATCTCATATTTGGGCAGCTAGCCCCATTCACGTTGAGCGCTTACTGACAACAATACAAGATTTAGACGCGTAGGGGGGCAAGAATCAATTGTGCGTCGGCACGGTAGCTTGCATCATTCACGATTTGTGCGTTTTAGTCGAAGGGCATCTACTTAGTTCGGCAGAGCAACGGGGGTTGTTTAGTTAGTAGTTAGTTAGTACTTAATTAATTAATTAATTAATTATCAACATCACTCCGTTGGGAGTGGATGTAGCACATAGCCCTGAGAAGGGGCATATGGCTTTTAATACATTCTAGGCTACTTCATGCAAGGGTGGGAATGTAAGCTACCCCTGCTCTAGGTGCACCAGGGCACCCGCACCCTCATGGTCTATCACGCTATGCCCGGGTAAGGGGGGCCGGAGCATGCCTGTGAGGGGGAAGATCATCATGGCTATACAAAAACTAGAGCGTGGCATCTCAGCAGAGAGCAGCTCTCTGCATGGGCACAGCATTACTAAATAAAACTAGGCATCGTCTGGAGTGTGGCTCATCATAGGCACACATGTACATGATTAAATAAAGCGCGTGGCTTAGCTGGAATAGGGCCTCTAGGAGGCGTACATGTACATGGCCACGGTCTATCTATTCTACACTACTACTGCTGTATTCCCCTAAGCTGGGGCGTCTGGAGTCGCTGGGGCCGCGGGGGTCGCCTGCCAGGGCTTGTGGCCGACGTAGATGGCCGCCCCCTTCCAGTACACCGGCTGCCCCGCCTTGGTCTGCCGGAGCTGGAGGTAGGTCGGCCATAGCTCCCGTCGCCGTTGTTGCTGCGCCAGGGTCAAGTCGTCATCAAGGGTGAAGAGAGTCTTCTCGAGCCGCTTGCGGCGTCTGAGAAAAGAAATCTTGTCCGCCGGGGTCTTAAAGGTGAGAAGGAGCGGGGGCGGCCCTGCCTTACCCCGCGCGCGGGGAAGGCGGTGGGCGGCCAGCTCGATCTCACCAGTAAGGCCCATGCGATCAAGGATTTCTCTCTCAAAAGCACGCGCAAGCTTCTCGGAATTCTCACCTTCCTCCATCTTGAGATTCTTGACAATGACGTTGAGGCTGCGCTTGGCGAGCTCGGCCTCCTCGCGGAGGTCAAGCGTCTGCCGTTGAAGCTGGGCTGCGACGGCGGAGGTGGTGGAGGTGGTGTGTTGCTTAACCCATAGTCCGGGAATGGGTTTTTGGCATTTTTAGACCCCTGAAAATGGAAAAAATCATAACTCATAGGCCACAACTCCAAATACCCCCAACCAAGGTGCTAGGAGTATCTACACTTGAAGGGCTTTCAGAAAATGCAATAATATCCCGAGTCCATTCAGAGCTTTGCAAGATATTTACTGCCAAAGTTGGACAAAAGACGATCATTTTCAGGCAAGGGAAATCCCCTTAGTAGTTTACCCCTGCAGGGAGGGTTCTAAAAAATTATTCTGGGGTTGGACAATGTCAATAGATAGTGCCACCATGCTTTCCTTGGGTCAGACCGCACGGATAGCCCATCTGACCTATATAATGCGCTCACTTACGTGTGTGGGTTACGCGCGCGTAAGCAGCCATCCATGAAATGCCACACACTTATGCATTGTATACAGCCACATAGGACTGTAAAAAGTGCTGGGAAACAAAGAAGTGCTAAACGAGCACTAACGGAATGGCATCCTCCAAAGAAACACCACAAACTGAGCAGATTTGGGGCTAATAGCACTCATACAGCAGGCATGGAAACCTGCTGCAGGAGGCACTGATACACTCGTGTACAATGGATGTATAAACGACAGATTCCCGTGCAAACGACATGCAAACACGTTGCCGTATACCTGGCTTCATCACGACCTTTCCGGGTTCTGCTGGCCGGGACCCTCATATCTCACACTGGCTAATGCTTTCCAGGCATAGGCCGCCATAGCCGCATAATGCATGCATCCGACATGATTACCAGGTTGATGTTCTGTGCAAAGATGACCTATAAACGCATCCGAATTCACAGGGACGCTGCTGCGGATGTCCCGTACCAAAACTGGGTGCTCGGGCTGGCGCAGACTGCCGGGCCATAAGAAGAAAATCGAAATATGGCATGCCATTACTCATCTGGTACTGACGAGGTCCCAAGAAAGCAGTAATGTCCTACCTGTATTTTACCAATGCTATACATCTGGCCACCCCTGACCTACGAAAATCACGCATCATCATTTTGAGCAACATTCTGAACCATTACTAGCCGCGAGACGCAAAATTTCCTTGATAACGGCACGCTAGCAGCCATATCTCGTTACGCGCGCGCGCGAGTGAAAATTTCCCGCCAAAGTCACGTGATACTGTCTCAATAGTCACGTTGTATATTTACCAGGCTATGGCGAATATGACCCCCAAACCTATGCATCACCTTCGTCCCTAAGTGTTCCCAGACCCACCGGACCACTGACATCCGTCACGGGTGGCGCGGCGCTCCTGAAATTAAGCGCCGCGCCACCGGGGGTCAAATGGGGCGATATATCGCCCCATTTCCGGACTATGGGTTAAGCATGTCCGCCCAGGTGGTGATGGGAGGAGCATCGCCGGCCAGGCCAGCCGGGGCTGGCTTGGCGGCAATGTCCTTCACCGCCTGGGCGGTGAGGCCTGCGCACTACAATACGCTTCCGCGGACACCTTTTTCAGCGGGGAAAGTGCCCCCGGGCTTCCGGGGCAAATTCAGCAAGCGCTGCGGAACTTAGATACTAAAAATTCGTTTTTGGTTCGTACCGTACAGCCAATCATTTTGCGCCCGGATCAAATTGTGATCTGGGCACTGAACACGAAAATTTCAGCGGAACGTACGAAACACCAACGCAACTACAGAAAATTTTCAGTGACGAAACTGTAGTACCGTGTACCAAGCAAAATGTAGTAGGACTTCGCTAAATTCACGTTCGGAATTTTTCCCCGCAAGATTCCCCCGCAAGATTCCCCCGCACGATTCCCCCCGCTAGGTTCAGGCTCCAGTCGATGCTCGCCAAATGGCGCAAAAAAAGAATCGGGGTTCTTTGAACGGAGTTTCTTCTATACGTGAATGCGGGAACAAGAGGCCGCTGGATGAGCGGCTTATAGGTCGCAGTGTTTACTCGTAGCTGTTTGGCTAGAGCTTTTGTGATTAGTAGATGCAATATAGTGCATGGTTGAAAAATGAATTAAATAAAATGTGCGTTCCGCGCTTGGGTTGATTATACCCGGGCGGAACGGGGCGTGAGGTGCAGTGCCCCTGAAAAGAACAACCTACGCATTATTTAATACTAGCCGTGCAGATTCGGGATATTCTACCCCCGGTCTGTACGGTTAGCGTCTTACTAGCATCCACTAAACATAAGGGTTTAATGACGTCAGTTAGCTAGGGATAAGGGAGGTTTTGCGACTAAAAGCCGCTCTGGCTGGTTTTGTCGGCCTCTTTCTTTGCTCGTTGTCGTTGCGGCGGCAGCCGCAGCTATGGGTGCTGCGGAGCAAAATCCCAAAAGCACTGGTTGCACTGGCCACTTGGCCAGTGGTGAGACTTCCAGTTGTTAACCGGCCAGGCGTAGTTCCTCGCCCGGTTAACTAAAAGAAAAGAAAAAGATTACCTCCGGTCCGCACCTTTTCCCCAGCTTGGGGTCTTTGGTGGGCCGGATGCCGTGACAGGTGCTCAACTGTCGCTTGGTCGGCCCAGTGCGCGAGCTGGTGCTCCGTACCTGGGGATGCTTGCACCCCGGGTTGGAGCCGGATGGCTGGCACTGGCGACCCGTGTCTCGGTCCGCGGCCTGCGGCTTTTTCTTCGGAAATTGCTGCTGGCCAGCAAACTTTGCAATTGCCTTCCGCCGAGGGGGGGTGGTTGGGGCTGGGGACGGCGATGGGAAAAGCGTCTAAGCTAGAAATTTTTTCCCCACGCATAGAAACCTCGGGGGGGAATGCGGTCTTGGCTGAACGGACTCTCGTTCAGCCAGGTGCCTGGGGCTGTGGCCTCGGGCATCCGGGCTGGCGGGGCCTGGGCTAGGTCCACGTTTTTTCTCGAAGCACCCCGGGTCTATGGGGAGACGGCCATAGCGGTACCGACTCGGGGCCCCGAGAGGGGTCATGATAGGCTGGCCGTGCGCAATCGCAGTGCAAATGCGCTGGGCCTTTTTGGGCCTGGCCATGCATCCACAGCCGCCGGGCACACGCCTCCCGATGTGGGGGGCTCCCGTTTTGCGGCAGGGCGGTCACTTGTGACAACGAGCAAGGTGGAGTGCGGCTTCAAGGGAAAGCCAGGGCGGGGGTGATTGGGCAACGTACTTCATGAAGGGCCTTGAACGGCGTGCCTCCGGGCATGTCAATTAGTGTCACATGTATGCTTCCACTTATTGTTTTAATGAAGATGCTGGTTTTTGTGGGAGCTACGTGGGACATGAATCGGGGTTCTTTGAACGGAGTTTCTTCTATACGTGAATGCGGGAACAAGAGGCCGCTGGATGAGCGGCTTATAGGTCGCAGTGTTTACTCGTAGCTGTTTGGCTAGAGCTTTTGTGATTAGTAGATGCAATATAGTGCATGGTTGAAAAATGAATTAAATAAAATGTGCGTTCCGCGCTTGGGTTGATTATACCCGGGCGGAACGGGGCGTGAGGTGCAGTGCCCCTGAAAAGAACAACCTACGCATTATTTAATACTAGCCGTGCAGATTCGGGATATTCTACCCCCGGTCTGTACGGTTAGCGTCTTACTAGCATCCACTAAACATAAGGGTTTAATGACGTCAGTTAGCTAGGGATAAGGGAGGTTTTGCGACTAAAAGCCGCTCTGGCTGGTTTTGTCGGCCTCTTTCTTTGCTCCCCACCCACCCACCCTTGTCTTGGTTGCCTCTAGGGCAACGTACTTCATGAAGGGCCTTGAACGGCGTGCCTCCGGGCATGTCAATTAGTGTCACATGTATCGGGCATGTCAATTAGTGTCACATGTATGCTTCCACTTATTGTTTTAATGAAGATGCTGGTTTTTGTGGGAGCTACGTGGGACATGAAACATATGTTAAAATCAACGGTGCGAATCCTCGTTACCGCTCGGGTAACATTCTCACTCATTTCGCGTCTCCTACGAACCGTATTGTAGTGGCGGTGTTCTGCAGAACCTCGATAGCGATGGCGTTGTCCTTAAGGGGACGTGGCGCGCCGAATATTTTCCGCGCCAAAAAATTCGCGGTACCGTCCGTACGGTGTATAATGTGTGCCCGGACCGCTCAACCCTCGCGGAGGTGGCCATGGCGGCTTGCCTTCAGGCAATATTAATCGATATGGCATCTAAAAAGCTAGAAAAAATGCATGAATTTCGCAGAAGATTAGTCGATGACCTCATCTCATGGCGGAAAGTTTACGGTTTGCAATATCGCTAATTTCTCGAACGGCTACGGGCGCGGGGGTCTAGGATATAATTTCTCTTGCGGATCATGAAATTTAATGCAGGTTTACGGCAGCGATTGTGAGGCAACGTAGGCTCTAAAGAGCGATTATGAGGCTAACTTAATGGTGTTGTCGAGTTTGTGCCGAAGCTTCCCGGTTTCTTTTACATTTCCGGCATTCAAGGTAAGAACCTACGCAGGCCTGCGCATGTCGCCTTCGACGTATTCACGGAAGGCGCACCTTCCTTGTTCGCCTGATCAATGGATGATGTCTTTTATTGTTCGAGCTTGCGTGCCAGTTTATGCATGAAACATTTCCACGCAGGCAGGTGCATTAACGTCGGCCTTTCGCCCTTTTTTCGGGCAGTTTCCCTGCAGGAAGCGCTCCATTTCTTTCGGTTGCATCGTCAGATTCCTAGAAATTTCGTACAATTTCGTGTAGTTTGTGGCTGGCATGCTTAAGGCGCCGAGGTCAAGTTGTTGGTATTGTGTTGACATTTGTTTTCCATCATCCTTTGGACATGAGCTTGCTCAGACGCTTTGTTATGTGCCGGATCTGACACGCCTGTTTTAGTAACGACATCCGGCATGTGCCTAGAGGCTAACAAGCTGGCATCAGCTTCTTAGCAAATTGCCATGTTGGAAAGGAAGGTGAGAGTGGTTCTTTTGCTGGCCATACTGCATGAGTGGCATTGCATTAGATAGGTGTTTCCATTGCTTTCCCTGAGCTATAACCATAGAGACTTCCCTGCTATGTGTGCAGCAAGGCAAGCTGGATAGGATGTGAGTGCTTGGCAGACAGCATGTATGATTGGCTGCCAAGTTTGCAGGCTGCAGTTGCCTCTATTGCTTGGGCATTCTTTCTAAGGTTTTTACACGTATACTTGCTGAGTTCTTGGCATAAATTTACATGGTAACCTTGGGCTGAGCATAGTGTATGCTCTCTTGGTGCGTGTATGCCTAGCGATGGTGTTGCTATGCCCACGCTGGCAAGGCTGGCCATGCTGAGGGCAGGGGAGGGCAGATGAGGTGCCTAGCCTTTTCTTATGTTGTGTGATCGAGTTGGGCATGTTTTTTGGCTTCTTGGATGGAAAACATCATGTCTAGGTGGCCTTATACACAGAAAAACCTCATTTAGCGTATGTTCAGGATTTAGCACGCAAAACCTTATAACTTGAGCTAGACTTGTCGGAATGACCTGGGACTTGGAACACAGTTGTCCCCCTGTTAGACGGATTTTCGCTGCAGGAAAAAGTATTTTTTGACGTGTTTATAAAAAGTTATTCCCAATGTCCGGTAAAAAAAGGGTCATTTTGCGGGGAAATTAATAACTGTTCGAGGTTTTGCCCTTTTCATGATGTAAATAGCTCAGCAAGCTACAAACTCAGGGAACTAAAAACGCTGCAGGCAGTTTTGTAAATAAATGTGTGCATTGGCTGGGGCATACCCAACCCTAATTAGCGTCTTTTGCTATTTATAGCGCATTATTGGCGTATATATGGGGGTAGTACCCCCAACAAATGCATGGACAACTCACTAGAGATGTTATTTAGTGCCCCCAATCATAACTTAGGGTTGTGCAAATGGATTTCAAGTGATATTACCATATGTCAATTTTTAAGGGTTTTGGGGTGCCACCTCCCCTTAAGACGCTGGTCGATGTCGCGGAGCTGGGCGGTGATGGAGTCGGAGGGGGGGGGGGGTGGAGGCGAGGAGGGTGGCGGTGGCGGTGGCGGTGGCGGTGGGGATTTTGGGGAGCTCAGCAGCCATCTTACGACCCAAAACTTCCATGTCGCAAGCAAGGGGCGTCACATGCTGTGAGAGGAGGCGGAGGAGGGCGAATTCGGTCAAGGGGACGGGTTGCCAGACGTCCGCGGAACAGCGTTGAAGGATGGAAAAGAGGGCGGCAAGCTGAAGGCGCGGTCGCGACCAGCCAGACAGGTCAGCTGAGCGGAGCTGAAACTGGCCGTCAGACTGGCTGCGGAAGCATTTGTGGCGTTGGAGGCGTTGGCACAGGTCAAGAAGGGAGGCATACGACCCATAAAACAGGAGCTCCAGCATCCGGATGTGTGGCCTGTCGAAATAGCCAGGTCTGCGGACGTCGAAGCCTCGAAGGTGGAAAATAACTCATCGACGTCAAAGTCGGTCTCAGACCAGCTACAGGGGTCACCCGCAGTATCGCAACAAGAATCGCAACTACGCAACTTTCCAGGAGGACCAAAAAACACTTTTGTTGCGATTCTTGCGAGGACCGATTTGGACGAAAAGTTGCGAAACGGCAAACGCGTGGTATCGCAACTAAAGATACACCCCGACGTGAAGTATGTCACTCCTTGGCTGACCGGCGCGAAGAATCAACCGAACTGAAATGAGCGGCGTCAGAAAAATGCTATAGCCGCAGTCGCGCAACATCTAATGATGCGCACATTATCTCGGGCTGGTTTTTACTTTTTACTGCGTCTACACGCGTTAATCATCACGGGGGTGACGATGAAAGGCAGCACTTGTTATTAGCTTCTGTATCATTGAAATTTTCGCAACCAGTAGTTTTCGTATGATGTATTTCGCGTATTTCATCATCGTTCAGGGCCAGGAAAGTCTCGACGCCGTGATGAGATTGCCTTTCTGTCATGAGATTGCTAGCTTTCCGCTAGCCTTCTTTTTGCGGTTTCGGCATGGCGCAGTTTAGTGTACCTGCGGATACCGTCAACAAGGTAAAGTCGTTATATCATTCGGTAAGTAATCTCGGACACGTTGTTGAAGGTTTGTGGTGTTAAGTTCGCTAACTTACTACTCCTGTGTACTAGTTTGTGGTTGTGGTTTTGTACAACCGTCGTCGTAAGATTTTCATCAGTTTTGTTCATGATTAGCTGCGTCTGTACCTAATTTTCTAGAATGACGATTGATTTAACATCTAAAGGAGTTGTAGATGGTAGCACGATGGTTTCTATTGCCTAAATTCTTCAGGAAAGATGGTATCATGGCCAGTTTTTTGTCAGCCTTTTGGCTTTGCTAGTAAAGGACGCCTGTGCAGTTGTGCAGTCCGTGCAACATCTATGGAGGCCCCAGTGCCTTGCTGACGTAGAAAAGAAGTTCGATGCAGTGTTTGTATATTTTCATCCTAGGCATGCAAATGGAGGTCATTTCTCATGTTCTGGATGCATGGGTAACACCGCCCCTTGCACCCCCTTGCTACGTGTGCATTTGGGCCTTGGTTTGTGAAGACGTCCAATATTGCATTATCACTTAACATTGCATTGTAAGTGTCTTTTTTATCGCACCCGTGCACCCCCTGAGATTAGTGCTGTATTTAGCACCCATAGGACATATAGGACATTGCAACATGACTAATGACATGACCCCGAAGTAACTCCCTATATGCGTGTGCTTTGGTCCCAGTATGGACACTAGATTGTTATCAGGCTGGTTTCTGGACATTATCATGCAAGGTGCAACCAGCCATAATTAGGGGTAGAGTTACACACTGGTCATCCAAGGGCTAAGTGCAGGCCAGCACGCGGTAAAATGGTGACTGTGCATTAATATTAAAAAATTAAATTACGACACGCAGACGCTACGCGTTGATCAGGCGTCGCGTGACCGCCATGCGAACATTAATAGTTGTCGCGTATATTACATCCTCAATGATGTGGAGGCGGAGATGGAATGAGTATCTATAATGTAACCTTGAGTGACAGGGTTGCTGACACCACGGCCCGAATCACTGTTATTACACTTGTACTGAATTGGGTCACATGCATACCCCCACCGACTTGGGGTTGGTATCCTTTATATATCCTGCCATGGACTGGAATCGTTGTCTCCTTGAATACATGTATAACTCACATGGGTCAGGGGGCCTGCCCATATTCACCACTATATTAATCCCTAAAAGGTGCTTACACTGTCCTCGGTCGCATTCATGCATGCATTCGCGTATCCATGCATGCAATCACTTCCATCCCTGCAAGCATTCACGCATCCATGCATGCAAACACCATCCATCCACGCAAGCATTCACGTATCCATGCATGCAAACACCATCCACCCCAAGCATTCACACATTCATGCATGCAAACACCATCCATCCATGCTAGCATTCACGTATCCATGCATGCAAACACCACCCATCCGTGCAAGCATTCACGTATCCATGCATGCAAACACCATCCACCCAGGCAAGCATTCACGTATCCATGCATGCAAACACCACCCATCCGTGCAAGCATTCACGCATCCATGCATGCAAACACCATCCACCCATGCAAGCATTCACGTATCCATGCATGCAAACACCATCCACCCCAAGCTTTCAGGTATCCATGCATGCAAACACCACCCATCCATGCATGCAAACACCATCCACCCATGCAAGCATTCACACATTCATGCATGCAAACACCATCCATCCCTGCAAGCATTTACGTATCCATGCATGCAAACACCACCCATCCCTGCAAGCATTCACGTATCCATGCATGCAAACACCATCCATCCCTGCAAGCATTCACGTATCCACGCATGCAAACACCATCCATCCCTGCAAGCATTAATGCAATATCGATTCGTGTAATTAGCACCCATCCTGCGAGCATCCATGCAATTACCACCCATCCTGCGAACATTCACGTGCAATCCATGCATGCAGACACCGCCATCCATTCGATGCAAGCATTCACGTTTCCATGCAGCCACCCATCCTCGGCCCGCAGCATCAGGGTGAACACAGCATTTCCCTTGCCCGGCCTGCGGCCGGACTGTAACACTGGACTGTCTCACCGCTTTAACAAAGACGGTTCAGGGCGATATATGTAGTCGCCTCAAAGTTGCACCCGCACGGCCAGCAAATGCTGGGCCGCTGCCATCCCCACTTCACAAACACACCCTCTTTCAGAATCTGTCCAGTATTGTTGCCTAATGCATCCCCGTTCGAAAGAGCGACATAATGAAACCACACTGTGAATGAAACAACGCAGTTTGTTTAACATGCCACGGCGCCGACTATACCTCAAGACCATAGCTGTGTAATGTCGGCGGGACAATGACGGGGTAATGACGCGCAATGACGAGACGATGACGCGCGTGATGATTAGGGAACTGTTTGATAACGAAAGGTTAGTGGTTGTAGACTAATTATAGGTCGTTGATTATTCAATGAAGAGGCGGCACACTTATGTTTTTGTTCATTATTGCACTGACTTCCGCGCGATGAATCCCACTGAACTGAACTGAACACCGCGCGGCCAATCAATCGTCAACGGCGGTAACTATTGCAAGTACATATCGGATCCTGCACGCCGATTGGCGACAATTCATTCCTTCCGGCGCACGTGTACGGCGTACTTTTGGTATACTTGCCAGGTTTGTTGCGATTCTGTTGCATTGCGGAACTCTAGAATTGGTGGGTTTTCAGTTGCGGAACTAGGTGTTGCGATACTCGAGCACGCTCCCATTTTTCATCCAAACATCACTTTTGAAAAGTGAAGGTGCCATGGTGTGCCCATACCTGCCCTTAATCGAAGTGGATGATAAAATTTTTTTTTTTGAGTTGCGATTCTTGTTGCGATACTGCGGGTGACCCCTGTAGGTTCGGTGGGGCGGCTGCGTTTGGGCTCGGGCGAGGCTGAAGGCGAGGCAGGAAGCCCGGGAGGGTGCTGGACGACCACCAGTGCGCGACTAGTGTCACCACTGCCTTCCGGCCCTGATGGCGAAGCTGCAGCCGGAGCTGCAGACGTATTTTCATTGCCTAACGCATTCGCCAGGCTGCGTTGCGTTGTTGTGCGTTTGCTCGTCATAATAGCAGTTCGCGTAATAGCTGCAGGCGGGTCACAATACTGCATTACAGCTGTAACCGTTTATAGTAGCAGATGCGCCTAGAAAAGATGCATCGGTTGCAAGTGATCTGACGGAATTTGGGGCTCAGACGCGAAAGTTCTGAGCTCCGCCGTCAGCCATGGCTACCTCGTGGCTCGTGGCTCCGGGCATGCACACATGTACATACAGTTAGTACTTACTTAGTTAAAATAGTTAGTCAGTTAGTTAGCTAGTGAGCTAGTTAGAACTTGATAGGTAGGTCAGGTAGGTAGGTAATTAATTAATTAATTAATTAGACTCGTGCTCCCGTTGGGGAGTCACGGAGCCCGAACTGCCTTTCATCCCTTTGTTTGCACAACAGGAAGGAAGGTCAGAGACCCCCTTTCTCCTTCATGCTAGAGGCATGCCACAGCTGCGTGACTCCCAAACGGGAGCACGAGTCTAATTAATTAATTAATTAATTAATTAATTAATTAATTAATTAATTAATTAATCAATGCCACAGCTGCAATCGGACACGCTAAACGATCCTGCAAGATCTGTGGGTGCAATGAGACCCATGTGAGCTTATCATAACAAGGAGCGTGGGCAAGTAATGTGAGCATAGCCAAGACGTAGCATCATTGGATGTACAAGGAAATATTTAATAGCTCTATCTTGATGTGCGTGTAGGAATAACTGCATGGAGGAATAACGGCGAACATGTGAAGGAACAAGTATCCCACAACCAGGAACGTGCATCCCACAAGCAGGAACGAGTATCCCACAAGCAGGAACGTGTTTCCCACCACCAGGAACAAGTATCCCACAACCAGGAACGACTATCCCACAACTAGGAACGTGTATCCCACAACCAGGAACAAGTATCCTCTGCCGGCAGTGCCACCCCATGCAAGACCCCACAAGCCGTCCTTGCATAAAGGGGACATGCAGTCATCACAAGGAGTGGTAACTGCCGGCAGTGCCACCCCATGCAAGAACACACAAGCCGGGGACATGCAGTCATCACAAGGAGTGGTGACTGCCGGCAGTGCCACGCCATGCAAGACCCCACAAGCCGTCCTTGCGTCAAGGGGACATGCAGTCATCACAAGGAGTGGTAACTGCCGGCAGTGCCACCCCATGCAAGAACACACAAGCCGGGGACATGCAGTCATCACAAGGAGTGGTAACTGCCGGCAGTGCTACCCCATGCCAGAACCCACAAGCCATCCATGCAATCATCACAGGGAGTGGTAACTGCCGGCAGTGCGTGGCCCTAACGTTAATTCCCACAACCCCTCTGCTAACGTTAGTGCCCAGCCCCCTCTGCTAACGTTAGTGCCCCCCCCTCCTTTGCTAACATTAGTTCCCACACCCCTCTGCTAACGTTAGTGCCCGTGCCCCTTTACTAACGTTAGTGCCCATCCCCCTCTGCTAACGTTAGTGCCCGTGCCCCTCTACTAACGTTAGTGCCCAGCCCCCTCTGCTAACGTTAGTGCCCCCCCTCCTTTGCTAACATTAGTTCCCACACCCCTCTGCTAACGTAAGTGCCCTCCCCCCCCTGATATCGTTAATGCCCACCCCCCTTCACTAACTTTATTCCCACACCCCCTCTGTTAACGTTAGTGCCCGCGCCCCTTTACTAACGTTAGTGCTCGTGCCCCTCTGCTAACGTTAGTGCCTGTGCCCCTTTACTAACGTTAGTGCCCAGCCCCCTCTGCTAACGTTAGTGCCCGTGCCCCTTTACTAACGTTAGTGCCCGTGCCCCTCTGCTAACGTTAGTGCCCGTGCCCCTTTACTAACGTTAGTGCCCAGCCCCCTCTGCTAACGTTAGTGCCCGTGCCCCTTTACTAACGATAGTGCCCAGCCCCCTCTGCTAACGTTAGTGCCCGTGCCCCTTTACTAACGTTAGTGCCCAGCCCCCTCTGCTAACGTTAGTGCCCGTGCCCCTTCACTAACGTTAGTGCCCGTGCCCCTCTGCTAACGTTATTCCCGAGCCCCCTCTGCTATCGCTAATTCCCGTGCCCCTTTATATTTGGACCAGGAACACATCCCACAACTAGGCTCGACTATCCCACAACTAGGAACGTGCATCCCACAACCAGGAACGTGTATCCTACAACCAGGAACGTGTATCCCACAACCAGGAACGTGTATCCCACAACCAGGAACGTGTTTCCCACAACCAGGAACGTGTATCCCACAACCAGGAACGTGTTTCCCACAACCAGGAACGTGTATCCCACAACCAGGAACGTGTTTCCCACAACCAGGAACGTGTATCCCACAACCAGGAACGTGTTTCCCACAACCAGGTCCGTGTTTCCCACAACCAGGAACGTGTATCCCACAACCAGGAACACATCCCACAACCAGGAACAAGTATCCTACAACCAGGAACGTGTTTCCCACAACCAGGAACGTGTTTCCCACAACCAGGAACGTGTACCTACAACCAGGAACGTGTTTCCCACAACCAGGAACGTGTATCCCACAACCAGGAACGTGTTTCCCACAACCAGGAACGTGTTTCCCACAACCAGGAACGTGTATCCCACAACCAGGAACGTGTTTCCCACAACCAGGAACGTGTATCCTACAACCAGGAACGTGTTTCCCACAACCAGGAACAAGTATCCTACAACCAGGAACGTGTTTCCCACAACCAGGAACGTGTATCCTACAACTAGGAACGTGTTTCCCACCACCAGGAACAAGTATCCCACAACCAGGAACGTGTTTCCCACAACCAGCAACACAAGGAACGTGCATCCCACAACCAGGAACACATCCCACAACCAGGAACAAGTATCCTACAACCAGGAACACATCCCACAACCAGGAACGTGCATCCCACAACCAGGAACGTGCATCCCACAACCAGGAACAAGTATCCCACAACAAGGAACACATCCCACAACCAGGAACGTGTATCCCACAACCAGTCGCGCAGTCGGTCTGAATGACTGGCATTATAACGAGCGTCATATTCGTCTCCGGCTTGGCAGTGCCGTCATCCTGCATACAAAAAGAACATTGGAGCCAGCACTTTCCCGCGGGTTGTAGCCGATATTCCTCCATGCAGCGATATTCACCAATGCGCTATCAATAAACAAGTCGACACCATCCGGTATGTAAAAAAAGCACGCTGCTGGCCACGACGGTCACGGCGATGATGAACGACAATAACAAGAACGCCTAATAGCAGGCGTCATACAAACTAGAACAGACTGGAACAACTACTTACCCGGTCGTCTGTGATCTTGACGCAGAGCCTGGTTTACAAGGAAGCGAGGGAAACCGGCCACTATGAGCACCCCTACTTAACCCACATAATGAAGGTTAGGAATCCTCCCCATCATGCTAACCGTAGACTCGGTGAAACGCCCCATGCTACAAATACGATAGCCCAGCAACGACTACTTGCGGCCATCACCTTGTCCAGTTCTGGCTGGCTGTGCGGCGGTAATTTTACCAAGTTTAAAAATGTTACGTCGCACCAGTCTGTGCTTTTTTACGTAGTACCAGTGTAGTGTAGAAATCTGCCAAAAGAGCAAACGCCCAAAGCCAACTTCCAAGACGCCCAAAGCCAAATTCCAAGACGCCCAAAGCCCAAAGGCGGGCGAGTCTGGCGCGGCGCCGGCCATTGGGCCCCGGAATAAGAAATACCTCATCCACACCGATCCACACCGGCCCTTGCCGTCGGGCTGATTCCTACGATTCAGCCTGGGCAGCGATTGCCAAAATGCGACGCGCACCCAACGGTTCGTTCGCAAACCCTTCCCCGCCTCTGCGTCACCTGCCCCCCCCGGCGCCCTCCCCGGCTGCACAGAGGCCCGCTGCCGCGGCAGGCTCCGTGTTGTTGCCTGGCCAACGCAGGGCGGCACAGCGGTCGCGTGTCCTGGATGCCCAAGCGAAGCCGTTGCTCCATGCACATGGTTGCCTCCCAGCTGCACATTCCCACAGAACAAAGTAAACCAAGGAGTATAGGGGGGAGGCGTAAGCCACCCCGGCCACAAGGGTGCGCGTTTGTCTCCAGGCACGCCCATGGGTGCACGCCATCACCCCGTCACGCCCATCCACGTCCCCCCATCGCCCCATCACGCCCATCCATGCCCTCACATCACCCCAACACGCCCATCCACGCATGTGCACCCATCGCCCCATCACGTCCACCCATGCATGCCCATCGCCCCAGCACGCCCACCCACGCACACCATCGCCCCGTCACGCCCATCCACCCGCGCCTTTGCCCCATCGCGCCCATCCACGCGTGCCACCGCCCCATCACACCCACCCACGCATGCCAGCACCCCAGCACGCCCACCCACGCATGCCCACCACCCCATCACGCCCATACATGCCCTCACATCACCCCAACACGCCCATCCACGCACGCCCAGCACGCCCATCCATGCCCTCGCAGCACCCCATCACACCCATCCGCGCACCCCATCGCCCCATCACACCCATCCACGCATGCCAGCACCCCAACACGCCCACCCATGCCCTCCCATCACCCCATCACGCCCATGCATGCCCTGCCGGCACCCCATCACAGCCACCCACTCATGCCGTCGCCCCATCGCGCCCATCCACGCGTGCCACCGCCCCATCACACCCACCCACGCATGCCAGCACCCCAACACGCCCATCCGTGCTCTCCCAATACCCCAGCACGCCCACCCACGCATGCCCACCACCCCATCACGCCCATACATGCCCTGCCATCACGCCACGACCCCCGTCCACGCACGCCCAGCACGCCCATCCATGCCCTCGCAGCACCCCATCACACCCACCCGCGCACCCCATCGCCCCATCACACCCATCCACGCATGCCAGCACCCCAACACGCCCACCCATGCCCTCCCATCGCCCCATCACGCCCATACATGCTCTCCCAGTACCCCAACACACCCACCCACGCATGCCATCGCCCCATCGCGCCCATCCACGCACACCCGTCACCCCATCGCGCCCGTTCATGCCCTCCCATCACGCCATCCCGGTGTCCCCGGTGAGCTCCCCTGGACCCCGACCCGTGCCCACCGTTTCCATGCCCGCCAAGCCCGTTGCAGCCACCCCGGGGTGCTCCCGAAGCTCCCTGGCCGGCGCCCGTTCCCTGTCAAACTGCACAATTGCAGAAAGCGGGGCCACCGCATCGGTGGTCCACAACGGCGTATGAGTAACCGCCGTTGCACGCGCACGGCTGATGGCTTAACGACGGGGTGCAACGGGCGCATGTGGTGGGGTGTAATGGTCGACCGTAGGTTTCACGGCGTGGTGGGACGGCAATCAAACGAAAGAACAACATCCCTCGCCGGTAAACTCACGTCGCACTTTGCCGTGGAGGATGCTCCGTGAGCAACAACCACGCGTTGACGCGGTGGCGTCGCAGTTGCATCGAGTCCCTCGCCGGTCGTCGCCGCGGTGCCCCTCGCCGCGCGGTGGCCGCGGAGGCCGCGCGACGCCTCCCGCAGCGCTTGTTCCGCCAATGTCTGGGCCTTTGTATGCACAAGTTCGATGGAGGCAGGGCTGTCCTCTCTGAACCACCCCTCCGCACGCGCTACACCGTCGTCGGCGGCCGCCAGCCAAGGGACGGAGGCACGCGCCGCCTCCAACAGGTGGATGGCCGTCACGACAACGGATGGCGGTGGCAGCACGCCGCGTCCCGCGCAGTCGGCCTGCCCACCCTGCACTGGGTGCCCCGCGCACGCATCCGTGGCTTGGGCATGAAACGCCCCTGGCGCGGTCGGTGGCTGTTCCACCGGTTGACCTCTTCGCGCCAGTTCCGCCTCTGCGGTCGCACACTTCTGGTCCCAGTAGGTGCGTAGCCTATTCAGGCGCCCCAACTGCGCGGCACATGCGGGTGTCCACGTTTGACGAAACACGCGTCAGCGAGGGGGGGGGGCACGAGCGATAGCAAGCATACCGTGGCAAGGTCGGTGAAGTCTAGCTTACTATTGTGCTCGTAACCCGGGTGCTGGGTGTTGGGGGGCATTGCATGCACCCGTCCCCGTCCATCAACAGCGCCATCAACGACGACTCACCGCTCGGGTGCCCTGCAGCCTCCTCTTCCGAGACCGCCCCCCGCCCTCCTCCCCGTCGACCATGTACATGCTGGTCCACGACGCCGGGTTCGCCTGTCTCCACTTGCCGAGCTCCTGTTGCATGTGTTCGATACACGCCAGCTTCTTCCAGGGGTCGCTGTGCACTGGGAAGAAGTATTTGGCCGCGTTGGAGAAGTCCAACGGTTTTTCGAACAGCGGTACCTGCGTTACCATCCCCGAGCATAGGCAGCGGCGAGACGAGATACAAGCGCGTCAGCAACAGGCGCGTGGTTTCGCACCCGCTTCCCCAACGGTATGCCGCGCGGCCCCCAACTTCCCTCCCATCACCTCCCGCTAGCGACAACAACTTCCCCGATTCGAGACACTTGCCCTGTTTCTGAAGTAGTCCTCCGCGAACGTCGCAGCGGCATGGCGCTTCCCCTCCCAACGCGCCCGCGCATCGTCGGCGTCCGACATTTTGTATCTATTGAAGCACCCACGTATTATCTACCAGCGACGAAAAAATGCAGTGCATGTCGGATGTTCATCGCTTCTGCCTCTATACACGCCTGCAATTCATCGGCCACTGTCGGGTATAACTGGATGATCCGTAGTCTGAGTAAACGTTAAACAATGCAATGTATTTATTACGCTCGGGAGCGTGTGTCTTACTATCCCAATTACGGACCAGTTAGATGAAACGGGCCCGGACAACGATGTGATTGCTCGGCTGGGATCACAGTTTGTAGATGTCTGTGCACCTCGCATACAGCACTCGTGTCGCCCCCCGCGTGGAAATTGTCGCGAATGCACAGTTAGCCGGAACAGGTCGACGGCGACAGGCTTAGAATCGACAACGCCAGCCACATTCCGGCTGAATAGGCGAGAAAAAAAAAAAAACAAGGTCGCATTCCGCAAACGATCCCGCTGTCGTTTATGGTGTCTGGCCCAGGGCTCCCCGGTCGGCGCGTGTCAAGCTCGACCTAGGGCCTGGCCGGCAGGGCAGGGTTGCAGGGGTGAGCGGTGCCAGAAGGCACGCACAGTCTGAAGGGGACGGCGTCGCGCTGCGTACTTTAAGGCGGGCACATGAACGCACTTAATGTCGTGGTCGGTGACAGGACGCGGTAGGGTGCACGTGGCAGCTGCCCATTGAGCAACCTACGACGATCGTCGTAGGTTGGTCAATGGGCAGCCGCCGCGTGCATTTCGGGATTCTGTCAACAAACCGTGTTACATAGGAAGGAGTGACTATGTACTCCGGACTATGTACTCCGAGAGTACATAGTCCGGAGTGACTATGTACTCCAAGAGTACATAGTCCGGAGTACATATAATCCGGGATTTCCGAATAGGGGACTGCCGACGCGGTGAGACACGCCCGTGTTACATAGGAAGGAGTGACTATGTATTCCGGACTATGTACTCCAAGAGTACATAGTCTGTCCGGACTATGTACTCCGCGAGTACATAGTCCGGAGTACATATGATCCGGGATTTCCGATTAGGGGACTGCCGACGCGGTGAGACACGCCCGTGTTACATAGGAAGGAGTGACTACCTATGTAATCCACACGATATACTCCAAGAGTACATAGAGTGGAGTACTATGTGCCTCCAGTGCAAGCAGGTATTCTCTGTTGATTTTTAATATAGTCGGATAATTCTTTATAGGGAGGGCGGGAAGCTGCCGGCGCATCTTAACGTTGACCACCGGCTGAGCGGTTGTGTTATTTCGCCTGTCCGCACGGGTGTGTTCAACAGGAAAGACGCGAGGTATGGTTCGAACCAGGCGTATTGGAGTCGCTTCGGCTGGCGGCAGCAAGGGAAAGGGTCCTATGAAGAAAACGCGCCCCAGTGTTCCTCCTGGCAGTAAGGGAAGCGCGTCGTGTGATCCCAATGACTCATCGATCCCAATGACGCCCCCGCCAACGTTATCGTGGTGCCAGAGACAGCGGGCGGTAACAGCCGGGACGTTCGGACTTCCGACCCTAACAAAACTAAACTGTTAGTCGAAGCTTGTCCCAGAAAAAATTGCTGCTGCGCTACTTGCAACGCCGACGTGCATGTGAAGATCTGTTTGCACGGAACGACAAAAAGGCAAACACTTAATCCCTGCCTCCACCCTCCCTCGGCAGCTGGCTTCTTCCTTACTCCCCTCCCTTCTTCCCTACATTGGATTCTTCCTTGCGTGAACGTTTGCATGCTTGTGTGTTTAGGTGCCTGCCTGTTGGCCTGCCTGCCTGCCTGCCTGGCTGCCTGCCTGCCCGCCTGTCTGCCTGCCTGCCTGCCTGCCTGCCCGCCTGCCCGCCTGCCTGCCTGCCTGCCTGCCTGCCTGGGTGCCTGCCTGCCTGCCTGCCTGCCTGCCTGCCTGCCTGGGTGCCTGCCTGCCTGCCTGCCCGCCTGCCCGCCCGCCTGCACGCCTGCCCGCCCGCCCGCCTGCCTGTTTACTGACCTAGACAGCGGTTTGGTATGCGTACAGATGGCCTAAGACTTATCCTGTGGTACTATATGATATGTGTGTCCCTGGTACGCTTGCAGATCCGTCCACATTATGATCTCGTGAACCAGCATTTATATATCCCCTGAAGGACTGCTGTGCCAGGAGTCTTTACTACTGTCGATCGGCTCGTAATTACACCCATCAGTGATCGAGCCTGGTCAGCAATTGTACGCTGTGGCATGCTTTCAGTAACCGTTACCACCATTGCAACCGTTGGCATTCTCATTTCATCATGAGTGGGGCAACTAAGTTCTTGATATTCGAGGGCTTCATGGTCCGGGGCTCCCCAGCGCAACCACGTGCAATTTTAGTTGATTAACTGGAGTAATTGGATTAGTAAACTGCTTCATATGGGCTTGCTTTGCAATGGTAGTCTCACATAGTTGATCGCCGAGTTTATCAATCAATCTGGATGATTATTCTCGTGTCCCCGTTGGGGGACCACGCAGCACTGAATTCCCCAATTAAGGTATAGTCCAGGCGTCTTCCCAAGACATCAATCAATGAATAAATAATCACTTAATTACACACAGGTCGTGAGGGTGAGATGAATAAAACCCCAACTACGATCACTGTGTTGTGCTCATGCCCGTTAATTAATTAATTAATTAAAATAATAGCTCCACGGGGAGCATATGTAACACGTAGCCCCGACAAAGGGGCATCTATTGGTTTGTAATACAAGCAGGGCGACAACCTGCAGGCGTAGGATGTACAACTATCTCCTGCTCGGGGGTGCACTATAGGTGCACATGCACCTCCGTGATGGAAACATGCCTCCTAAACGTACAAGCACAGGCACCCAGGGGGGGGGGGGGGGGGGGGGG